>CANXYI010786484.1:0-17090 GCA_948208565.1 Hura crepitans | reverse complement strand
TGTTTTCTCTCTTTTCTATATATATATATATATATATATATATATATATATATATATATATATATATATATATACATATATATTTAAAATAGTCATGCATACATAAATACACACTAATTTTTAATACATTTATTTCATGTGTCAATTTAAGCATGCAATTGTTCATTTAATCAAATCATATGTTTTATCACTCTTTACAACATTTAATATAACCTTATGAGCGCATATGCAAATATTAACATGGTGTGCCACAAAACGACCTTATAATACCCATTCTCATAACCAAACATACATATGTCATAGCAAGTTAGTATAACAAAAGTTGAGGTAAACATACACTCTAGACATTTTCATGACATATTGGTATTCATATGCATAAAGTAGGCATTTGTGAATTGTAATAATACCTGTAAGTGGTAACAAGCATGCGACTTATCATGTATGCACATTATGTCATTATAAACATATAAACATCATATATTATCACCAATACACCTATAATCATAATTACATTTATTTGGTTTACACATCACCTAACATAGCATAACCACATACACGGCACAAACTAGTATCATGGCATAGTTTACACATTTTAATGTATATTTTTAAGTCTTGAGATTGTTTAACATATGCTTGTATCACAATTATCCTTATTATTATTTGCTTAACTCATCCCTATACTAAAAAGACACTATCCAAGGTTGGATAGCAGATAACGAGTTACTTAAAGGTGCTTAAAATGGTGTACCCAAAGGCATTAGTATCCGTAGATACAAAATGCATAAGCCCGAAGGCTCGCACATAAGTAGTGTTAAACAGTGGCTCGAAAGCCTGGTGCCCGTCAACACCAAAAGACATCTGACTCGTAAGCCTACTACTTAAAGGTAAACATTGTAGCTACTGATCCTAGTTGACCGGTCAACCTGTCTAAACTAGGTTGTCTAACTATATAGGCATCATTAAACTTATCGATTTATCACATTTTTAACCATTTTTAAACGCATAACATTGTTCATGTCACCTTACGCATAAACGTATCACATTGGCCATTTTTGCACATTAGTAAGGCCTACGCATCATGCCTATATCATGTATCATTTCATCTTATTACATTGCCATCTAGGCTCCCATAAGCTTATCATCACATAAATGTCACGTTTCTTATGTGTAATAGCTTTAATATCACATTCAACTTCATACCCTTATTACATGCCATTGAATTCATTGTTAACATGGTCCAACCATATTTATGCATTTCCTAGCTATCATTAACACACAAGCATGGTTCGAGTCTTATAATTAAGCTAAAGAAAGTATGGGACCTCTTATAGTCAAATCAATTACCCATATCAATCACAAGCATTTTCATGCCTAAGATTCATGTACTTTTTAGCCCACATAAGCATCAGGTCTTCAATTCATGTGCACTCACTTTAATAAGTTTTATTTATGCATTTCAAGATCATAATACACGTCTATGCACACAATTTCACATAAACTCAACATTTCACCACTTGAAGCGCCATGAGGCCTATTATGGCCATAACATACATCACTTTTACAATGCACATTCAAGGCACATTTAATTCCCATCATTGACGCATTTTTCAGGCCTTATAATGCATAAATTCATCATACATTTGCATACAAGCTATAACTCGCATCATAAAGCTCTTTTACACTTAATGCTAGCACTTATCGATTTTTAAGCCATATAAGGTCTTTTTACATGACTATTAGCCATACACAAGTCAAGGTGGTATTTGGCTACTTCTATAAGCCTACATTTATGTATTTAACTACATTAAAACACTCACAAATGCATTTTTCACCATATTTAACCATACATCATTTATACATTCCTTTTATGTAATAATTGCACATAAATTATATACCTAGCCTAAATGAGACATTCGGCCCCTAATTGTGTAAGGCCATCATTTCCCATACCAAAACCTTTCTAATCATTTCCACATCCTTAAATGCTCACATTGCCATTCATTACTCAAATTTACCATGCAAGTTCATAAAATCCTCATTTTAGCAACATAGTGTTCTATGGTTACATTAATGTATAAATATGTATGTTACCCCACATTAACTATTCGGCCAACACAAAAACATACCCTCATTATCATTTAACCTCATGCCATTTTATTCAATTTGAGGTGATTTCACATACATTACATATATCTATAATGACTTGATTTCACCATAATACACATGTGCCCATTAACTTCTTACAACATCCTAAAATGCTCAGTTGCACATAATGCATTTATCACTTAACTTAACATGTAAATGAGCCTATACATACATAAATAAAGGTTTCAACCACCACACACATGCCTAATTCCATCACATTTCAATCTCAAGTTGTGCACACACACTAGCACCACTTAGTTATTTACGCACACACCCATATATCACATATTCATATATAACACCCACATTCTTGCCATTCAAAATACTAACACATATATATTTCATTAAGTACATGTACCTATTTATGTGTGGCTGCCATTTTTCAAGGCCACTTTAGTTTCCCACATGCATCTCCTTTCCTACACCATTTTCTTAGTTTCTTTGGGTTCCAGCACTCTACAGACAACACTGGTGCTGTTCCCTTGTCTGAATTTCTAGGTAGAAACTAGACTTAATTAGAACAAACTCTCTTCTATAAAATTATACCTCTATATCTTAGCTTTCATAAGAATTTTATTTGACATTATTCTAACCACTATACATAGGTTTATGGCCTAATTACCCTCTATTGCTCTTAAGGCATTCTGTTAGTTCCAATTTTCATCACTCAACTTATATCACATTTTTGAGTAGGCTAAATCCAAAATCAATTCAAGACTTCTACATAAAAATTTTAGTCCTATGAGTCTAGTTTCATTTGGTTTAAGAATCATACATTTTTAACAATTACTTTAGAAGTTATAGCCTGATGAATAAAGACTATTCTATTCATTTAAGGAATTATGCAAATACCCTCAATAATAGAATTTCTTGAGCAAAATCTACACTGAATTGAGGGAAACTTTATTTTACCAAATTATAGCTCTATGTGTTAGCTTTCATTTGCAACTAGTTTCACTTTTTTTTGACACCTTCACAAAGAGTTATGCCTAAAATACTCTCTACTGCTCCTATATGAAAAATCAATTTCAGCAGCCTTAGAAATCCAAAAATCATACTCTGGATTCCCATTTCTCCCTTAAAATCAACCATTAAACACACACATTACCACTTAAAAGGCCTAAGTGTAGAGGCATTTTTGGGGAAGAAAACCTTGCAAAAGCCAAATTAAAACCAGAGGAAATTAACTCACCTTAGGGCTAGAATTTCCCACTGCCTATGAGACTCAAGTGCTCATTCTTAATTTTTCCTTACAAAATTTGGGCACCCATGGACTCCAATGTCTTTCAAGATAAGCCTTTTACTTGATCTGGGTTTCTTAGTAGTAAATGCAGAGAATTAGATGGTTGGAATAGCTAGGAAAATCAAGAGAAAAAGGCTGACCACGTGACCAGCCCAAAAAAGAAAGAAAAAAGGAGAAAATAAAATTGAGTGCAGTGAAATAATGGACCAGGTGTCCCAAGAAGAGAGTGGCCATGTGCTACAACTGCTGGAGGAGTGTTAGGGTGTCTCGAGTTGTGACACGTGGCCCTTGAACGCCCTGAAACTTGATTTTTTTCGATAATAGGGGCTGTCAACTTCTGAGAATTTTTAAAATGACACAAGCATAAAAAAATTATGTTGTTTATTCCTAAATTCATCATTTGGTCCCAATTACATGCTCACAAAATTTTGCAGTGAAATTCTTCGAAAACTAAATGAACTAAATTCTCAGGAGTCTTAATGTTTCGGTAAAATTTTAGGGATTTTTAAAATCTCACCCGGACCTCCAAAAATCATTGCGTTTATTTTAAAAATCTTTAAATGCCTTCATTTAGGGGCATGCAAAATTTCACAGCCAAATTCCTTTGACATGATAGTTAATCAACTGCCTTGATTTACGTGCAAAACCTCAAATTTAAAAAAATTTGCAAACGACCTCAGAATTCAAGATTTCTTTCACCAATGGACTCTGGGGATTTTTTAACGTTTAGGGTATGGTATTTTTGTGTACATCTGGGTACATCCTGGGTCATTCCCGGCTCGACTCGATTTGAGCCCATGGCTTACTAGCTTACGGCCCGAAATAATTTATTGGTTCTGCTAAATTTTTAATTAAGGTCATTTTCATCCTTTTTAAGCTCCTTGAAGTTTATTGGGTAGCATGCCCTATCTCGAAATTTGTGCAGGTGACCCAGCACTCCGGGTGCACTTTTTGGGTCTCAAGTACTGTGTAATTACAGTACTGGAATAGTTGGGGTGTTACAAAGACAAACAATAAAATCAGTTTTCTAAAAATAAGCATGTGAGAACCAAATTTCTCAAAATAGTCAACTACCTAATTTTAGCCACCAAAATGTTTTATATCTAATTAAACTAGCCTTTTCCTAATACTAAAAAGATTTTTATAAAAAGAAGACACAAACAATAAAATCAATTTTCTAAAAATAAACATACGAGAATTAAAGTTCTTAAAATAATCAATTGCGCGGTTTTATGTATGTTGTCTTTAATTTCAAGCACTCCATTAGTTTTTGTAAATATGTTATGTTATTCCTTGATGTGAAAACGTGATTTATTTCGATGCCTAAAGCCTACTTGAAGTAAGTGGATAATATTATAAATTCAAATTGAAATTCTATATTAACTTGAGATATAAATAAGAGTAGGGTTTCGAACTGCTTTGGTTTGGGCCCTACAAGGTATTTTCCAGCTTCGACCGGGTGGCGACTCCTACCTTGTGGTGCTTAACTCGCTCTTTCTAAGCCAATTGAATTGGAATGATTTAGGATTTCTCAAATCTCCTTCTTGTCTTTCAAGATTGAAGGAGTGAGGTTTAGGTCAAGTCCTCAATTATTTTAGTTCGACCAGCCATAAGGGATGTAAATAGTAGGTGAAGTGCGTGTTTTAATTTTGGGTATGGGAAACAATGGCTTGAAAATTCAGATGTTAGTTTAAGATAGTAGATAAGATAATAAGCATTTCACTTTTAAAAGTGGCTAAGGTTTTATCAAGTTCTCTTTTACTTTTTTCAAGGGCTTGGTTTAGTTCCTAACAAGGGAACTTGATTCTCCCATCTCTTTAACTATATCCTCAACAATACTTAGCAAATTGGGTGTTAGTAATTTTTAAACTATCCTATTATGTTCCCTCTTCTAACCTATCCTCAATAATCGATTTATAATGGTTATCAAACATAAGGGGTTAGTACATGATGTATGGCTATTATTTAATTGCATGACGTATGTATACGTGTACACATAAGATACATCATAGACAAACACACACAAGTTACCTTCTAATGTTATTCCTCTTACACATGCGGTCTCACAATGACTATCTTAGGTGGGCTTTATTCAAGTGTTAATAAGGAACATAAGAACACGGGTGAAGCATAGTTTCAAATTAGTAGCATAATGCTCCTTATCCTAAGCATACAAGAGGTTTTGGTAACTATTGTTAGATGAATTTTAGCCATTTCAAGATAAAAATTAGTCTAATCCATCCCATTTATAAAAGGCTTAATGGTTTAAACCTTGTCTTTTACGAAAGGCTAAAATTCATTTCACAATAGAAGTCTACATCGCATACAAGTATTATGGCACCTTAATGGAAATTATATCCAGGCCAACTACATAAGGCTGTGGCATGGTCCATGCTCAAAGTTATTGTCCTCTAAATGGGGTCCCTCCTAATCACAAGTAATAATGACTAACTGGTTTATCATTTTATATACCATTTAGGTATGAGACTTAGAATTGGTGATTATCATCCTTAACATTCACCGAATTAAGTGAAAATGGGGTCATACTTTAGAATGCCATTAAAAGGAAATAAGGACCTAGTTAATAAAGATGATATGCAATTTTAGGAAATGATAACCTTAAAGCTAGAGATTTGACCAATATTAATTATAGGGTACTTTCGGAGCAAATTCCCATGGGAATCAAGGGCTAAAGGTACGTCGATTGTGACATGAGGTTGGATTGGAACAAGCCTGTAAAAGGCATGTTCCAAATTTGACAAGAGGACAGAACTCAAGTGTTCTCCATAAGGTGGTTTACCTTATGGTGAGTGCAAGTTGCTATTTGAGTGGTTAGTCTAAAAAGTAAACCAAAGAGATTTTAGGTTCGAGAATTACCTTTTGTTCATGCCCATAAATAATACTAGTTTTCATATCAATAGTTTTAATTTTTATTAAATTCCTTAAAGCATGTGATTAATTAAATAAACACATTTGCTTGTCAAAAGCGATTAAAATAAAATAAAAGTAAATAAATTATCGTACATCAAAATAATAAATAAATATCCAATCATACATAAAATCAAGCCATTCATTAAATCGAGAACATTTGTCCAAAAATTATTCTTTATCGTGTAAATAGAACATTGGTTAAAAAAATATTTCTTTTATTGAAAAATGTATTTTATTATAAAATATACTTTATTAAATCAATTTATTAAGGATATGGAACTTTGGTTCCAAAAAGTATTTTTTTTATCAATTTAAATTTTTTTTAGTTTGTTAGAACATTGGTTTCAAAAAGCATTTTAGTTTAATTAAAATCCCATTTTTTTATATAACTTTACTCTTTTAGTTTAATTAATTTTGGGTGAGTGAGCATTGGTCTTAAAAAATATGTTGATTAAAAATATTTATTAATTAAAACATCTTATTTTTATCAAATTAAAATAATTTTTGATATTTGGGACTTTAATTCCACAAAACCTTTATTTTTATGTAATTAAACTCTTATTTTCTATAAAACATTTTATATGACTTTAATTTTTAATCTAATTAAAATTTTAACTATCTATTACAACATACATGAAATTATACAAGAAAATATTTAAAATGATTACAAATGAAAATCCTAATACAATTGCTCTAAAAATCTGAATGAAAAAATAATTATAAAACATAAAAAGAATAAAATACATAAAAATAAACCATCATAGCTTATCTCGATGTCTCATGGAATCAAAAAATCATTAAATATGGTCAAAATAATAAATCACTGAATTAAAAATTTTTAGACATAAAAGTAATTTGATTTGAATAGTTACCCAAGCCATCCGAACCAAAAAACAACGATCATTAAAAATAGTATCTCATGAACAAAAATGGGCCAAAAGCATTATTTTTCCATGCACTTTTTAATCTAAACCAACAAAACAAAATAGAAATAATCACAAAACTATAAATGTCAAAACCTAATAAAATGAATTAAATCCATGCATAAACACAGAGACAAATAAATAGAATAACAAATAAAATCATACACTATAAAAATAAATATAAAACTCAAAATTATGATGGGAACAAGATGATAAATATCAATATAAATGGAATAAAAGCTATAAATCACATATACAATATCAAGCACACAATATAGCATAAAAATGGAGAAATAAAAAGAACCACAATTTAATACTCATCATACAAAATAATCAAGGAATAAAATCATCTCTCAAAATGGTTTGAGCCCTCAAATAGGTATATCAATAGACATTGGTTTTCATTGGGAATAATTAATCTAAAAAAGGAACATAAAACTAATAAAAAGAGAATACAAAAAGGCAACACATACACATAAATAAATGATTGAATAAATGAAAAGATCTCCCCTTTTTAGTGGAACAGACACATCAAAATTGGTCTTTTAAAATTCTATTTTCATATAAGATCATAGATCAAAGAAAAAAGAAAAAAAAGAAAAGGTTAAAAGAAAAATAAATTAAGAACACAAAAAATGGAGATTAAAAGAGATAAAATGGAGGCCATTTTAAGGGTTTCCTTAAGATTATACCTTAAAATGAAGATTCTTTAAGCTTTGTAGGATTAAACTTTATAAAATCCAAGCAAAAATGTTTGCAATGAGGTTTTAATAGAGTTTAAGTTTTTTTTTTGGTGGAGAGAGAGTTTGAAGATGAATAAGAAGTAGAAAGAATAAAAAAAATTATCTTCCTCTCTTTTTTGGGCCGAATTCCTCTCTTATTTTTAAAAAATGTTCTCATTTTTCCAAAAAAAAATGTTTAATTTATATATAAGCATATAAAAAATTTTGTAGAGCCCACAAATGGTCTTTTAAAAAATATATTTAAGTTTATATATGTACACATAAAAAATTATGAGGCTCACAAATGGTCCACATATTCCATCAATTAAATGAGAGAAATGGCCAAGTGGAGGATGGCTACATGACTTGGCTATCACATGGTGTCCACATGAGCATTATGTGACATACAAAAGGCAATTTCCTTAGGTTTTTTAAAGTTTTTTTTTCGGAACTTTTCAGGGTATTTTCAAGAGTTTTAAGGGTATTTTGCTTTGTTTGTGCTCCTTTTCTTACATCCCTAGAGAATTATTCAATATTGAGAATTTTATCATCGAAAACCCTCTGAAGTAGGAAACATATTGAAAACCTAAAAAACATATTTAGGTTTATTTATGAGCACATAAAAAATTATGGGGCCTATAAATGGTCCCTATATTCCACCAATCAAATGAGGATAAATGGCCAAATAGAGGATGGCACATGATGATTATGTGGCTATCATGTCGTGGCCATCATATAAACTTAAATATATTTAAAATAAAAATTTAAAATGCATGGAAATTTAAGAAAATGCAAGTAAAAAAATGAAATAAATTTCCTTATAGACTTGCCAACACATTCAATTAACATCTACTACATGTCTTTTCAATTTGTAAGTTATTATTTCACTATTAAGTATTTTTTATTTTAATTAAAAAATGTAAACTTAATGGATAATATTCTAACATAATATATAATTTCCTTAATATGTTGTGCTACATTATAAAATTCTTGTAACATCCCTTATTGGATTCGATCATCAAACCCGAATGAAAGGCGACATGCAACTGAATCCATCCTTTAACAATCCATGTTACTTAAAATCCTTTATCAACACTTAAATCCACTTATAGGCGATGATTAAACATGTAATGTTCTTTATATTCTCACTTAATTAAAACACAATTATCATGTAAAAATTGGGATCATCATGTCGAAAATCTAGCAACATAATAGCTATCC
The DNA here is from genome assembly GCA_948208565.1 of Hura crepitans. Classification (NCBI taxonomy): domain Eukaryota; kingdom Viridiplantae; phylum Streptophyta; class Magnoliopsida; order Malpighiales; family Euphorbiaceae; genus Hura; species Hura crepitans. Next base: position 7,905 of record CANXYI010786484.1, on the reverse strand, counting down.
ATTGACACTAACCCAAATAATAACTTACAAAAAACAACACTTCTATATCATAAATCATCATGCCACATTTCATGATCCTTTTGATCATCCCATATTCTCAACATTAATGATCAATATGATCATGCAGCCATATAAAATGTCTAGTCCATAAGATAGACATATCTATATCCATATACATACATATAGAGTATTTATAAAGGTTACAAAACCATACACTAGTTTAGGCCTATCCCTTAGAATTACACATGAATGCCCTTTTTTATATGTTTCATCATATAATATGTATAGGAAATTATATCAAAAAGATATAGCTACCTTAATCTACATTGCTTTGCTGAGGCTAATCTTTGATCCACTATCTACTACCTATGCATTGCAAAACAACGATGTGCTAAGCATAAAGTTTAGTGGTGTATTCAATAAAATATGCTCAATAACACATGTAGACACATTCAATGTGATGATGCCATTCATGCAAGACATGTAAGTGTTAAAGCTTATTAATGAAAGTTATATTCATATCATTAACATATGTCTAAGTTTATGTTCTTAATTGCTTCTATTATATTATATAATTATCCTTAATTATATTACTTATTTTTTTAGCCCATACTTGATAGACATAAATCCCAATACTGGATAACAGGATGTAGACCACAGTGGCCTTGTGAAATGTGCAGTGTCCTATATTCTAGACCTCACTGCGGCTGTACCCGTATTAACACATATATGTGCAATTGCTTTTTTCGGATCTCCCCACTACTGCAACAACATGAAATATGTATACGGATGTATCAATAGATAAAGATATGTGTAGCTACCCTTGAACCTTCCCATTGTTGCACCAACATGAAATGTGTATGTAAGTCAATAGATATAAATATGTGTAATGGCCCTTTTCAGACCTTTCTACTATTGTAACAACATAAAAAGAGGTACTGAATTGTCCTAAAAGCTGCTAAATTCCCTAGTTGATTAGTTAACCTATCCAATTTAGGTGGTCAAACTCATATGGGCTATCACTATATTTCATTCAATTCCATATATGTTATGTAACCCATACATTATTACATGTTCTTTATTTAATATATAATCATGATCATACAACTTGTTTACCTTTCCACATAACCTTGTCCTTCCTTTCATTAACTTAGGTTCTTCACATGCTAACAATATATGAAGATAATTTAGTTATATACTCTTATGATTCATCTTCATTCTACATTAAACATATTTAAGTCACATATTCCATTATGCCATTTTCAATATCTCCATTATGTTAACTTCGCATTTTCTAATGTTATTCTCTTTATGGTTTCATATATAATTTCATTTAAGTTCACTCACTCGGCCATTTTATCATGTTTGACTCAAAGCATATATTTCAAGTTTTACATTTTGTCACAGGTTTCCATGGTAACATTCAGTATATATATGCCTTATAAATACTTTAAACACTCATCACAACCCAACATACATATTCATAAATACTCTTACCTGTTCGTCCCTATTAAGGATGCTAACATACTATTTATTTATTAGTTTAATTATCACTTAAACCATTAATTAGACATCTAATTAGTAATTCTAAAACATTACTTTGCATTATGTATCCTATACACTTTAATACTTATGTATAGTTACCATACACCACCACACACCATTCGGCCATGATGAGGACACATATATAACCATTTCTTCTTTGATCAATTTTTATTCAAATCATGCCATAAATATTTGATTAACAATGTTATTCCATCAATTCCATTTCATATATGCTTATACCCATTCAACACATAAAGAAAGCATGCACACACACTTAAACTTTTGAATTATTCATATACAAGACATCTTATTAAATACACTTACAAATATGATTTTTTAGCCTCAATTAGAGCTCCTTATATCTTCTCTTTCCCTTTGCCTTATGTATCCTCCTTTCTCTCTATAAACATAATGCAAATATACCTAGAAAAATTCAAATAAAATTCTAAAATATTTTAAACTCGAAATTAAATTGAGAAATATTAAATTGGCATTGAATAACATCTTAGAAAAACATTATACATCAAAATTGAACACTTACCAATTTAGATGTTACTATTTATTCCATTCTCTAACCCCTAAATTACCCTTGTTTTGACTTTCTTCTTGATTTCTTCCTCCAAATTATTGATCTATAGTTGCTAAAGAGATGATTTGAAGTAGAATTTATATGAAACAATCTTGGTTTGTTGACTTGAGGAAGAAAACTAAATGGCTTAGAAGCTTGATGGTGGCAACAGTTATAAAGGTGGAAGAAGAAGGGAAATTGTTTCACTTATTCAAAAATCAACCTTTATATATTAATGAAATCAAGAGCCTAGATTTTGCTACATGTTTATCCAAGGGTTAATATAATTCCGTGCCTTCTTATATTTTTTAAAATTAATTCTATTACTTTGAAGCCTTACTTAATTCCTTTTTTAGTGTCATTAATTCAATTAATTCATGAACTGTAAATCTCGAGAAAAATGTATTTAAAAACCAAGAGGAACTAAATTAAATAAATATTTTAATTTTTGTTCAATTTTTATAAATTGATTCTTGACCTTTAAAAATTCCAATTCCATTACCCATGGACTATTTAGAATTTTTAAGCATCGGGTTGTGCTATTTCTAAGTTATTTTGAGCAAAAACAAAATACTTTATCATTCATCTTACATAAGGTTACATTCACAGGACATTGTCATAAAAATTTAAATTTTATTTTTAACCACCTTAATAACTTTGTTTTTGTTCCAAATTTTATTTAAAATTATTTTATAATTAATACTTTCATTCGATTACACTAGTGTAAATCGGGTTTCAAAAATACTATTTATATCCTAGGAAGTACTATTCATAAACTCGAGATTCTCGGGCATTACATTTCATCCTTGAAATTACCTAGTTCAAATAATTATGGGTATTGCTCTCTCATTTGCTCTTCAGTCCTAAGTTACTTCCTCAATGTTGTGATGCCTTCACAACAGTTTCACTAGTGCTACTGTCTTATTGTGCAATTTTTTTACCTCTTGAGGGAAAATTTTCACTAGTTCTTCCTCATACGTTAAATCTGGCTAAATCTCTACTTCTTTAGTTAATAGTACATGTGAAGGATCTAATTTGTACCTTTTCAACATTGATATGTGAAAGACATCAAGGATTTGCTATAATTTTAGAGGCAAAGCTAGTCTATAGGCTACTAGTCCCACATATTCTATTATCTCATATGGGTCAATGAACCTCAGACTTAACTTATTTTTCTTCCTAAACTGGAGTATTTTCTTCCATGGCAACACCTTGAGGAAAACTTTCTCACTAATCTCATATTTAATGTCTTTTATCTTTAGATTTACATATGATTTATGTCTGTCTGATACTACTTTTAGTCTATCTCTAATGATCTTAACGTTTTCCTCTGCATCCTTGATTAAGTCTAACTCTATCGACTTACTTTCACTCAACTCACTCTAACAAAATGGACTTCTACACTTCCTCCCATACAAGGCCTTCTAAGGTTCCATGCATAGACTTGCTTGATGGCTATTATTATATGCAAGTTCTACCTAGAGAGATAATAATCCCAACTTGCCTTGAATTTTATGGCACAACTTCTTAACATATCTTTAAGCACCTGGTAACTCGTTCAGATTAACCGTCTTTTTATGAATGGAATGTTATGCTAAAGGTGAGTCGAGTACCCAAGGAACTATGTAACTTCTTCCAAAATCTCGATATAGACCTCGGGTTTTAGTCAGACACAATAGAAGCTGGTACCCTATGTAACATTACAATCTCAATGATATATAATTGTGTAAGTTTCACCATTGAGTAGTCCACTGTATCAGTATAAAATGAGCAGTCTTTTTCAATATGTCTATAATTACCTATATCAAATCACACTTGTTCCTCATCATAGGTAACCCAACAATAAAGTCCATCATGGCTCTTTCCCATTTTTATTATTGTATTGCAATGGGATAAATTAAGCCAAAAGGAACTTGATGCTCAGCCTTAACTTATTGACAAATAATTCATCTAGTCACATATTTTGCTATATCCCTCTTCATACTGAGCCATCAATAGTAGGGTTTCAAATCTTGATACATCTTAGTGCTTCGTGGATGCATAACATATAGAGCATTATGAGCTTTATGCAAAATCTCCTTCTTTATTTTTCTACATCTAGCACACATAACCAGTCATGGTAATACAAATATCCGTCTGCCTTAATTTCATACTCAATGGACTTCTTCTCATGGATTAAACCCATGATATTCATAAGTTGGCTATCTTCTTTCTGTGCTTCTATTACTTGTTGCACCAAACTTGGCTTTACCTGTAGCCTAGCTAAGAGTGCTCCATCATCCTAATATTTTAACTTGACATTCATTGCTCTTATGACTGATAGAAATTTTAGCTTAAGGCATTAGCTACCACATATGCTTTGCTGGGGTGGTAGTCAATAAGGTAATCATAGTTCTTAATTAGCTCCATCCATCTAGATGCCTCAAGTTTAATTCCATCTATGTAAAAAGGTATTTCAAACTCTTGTGATTTGTATACACATAAAATTTCTCCCTATAAAGATAGTGCCTCTATACTTTTAAAGCAAATACGATGGCTATCAACTCTAAATCCTGTGTTCGATAATTCCTTTCATGTAGTTTCAATTGCCTATATGCATATGCTACCACTTTGCCATCTTACATTAGAACGCACCCAAGTCCATTATGAGAATCATCACTATAAACAATGAAATCCCTCCCTAACACTATCTGAGTGAGAATAGGAGCTTCTGTTAACATAGCTTTTAGCTTGTCAAAGCTTTCTTGGCATTTGTCATCCCAAAGGAATTTAGTATTATTGCATAATAGGTGTGTCATAAGAGCTACAATCATTGAGAATCCCTTGACGAACTGCCCATAATAACTAGCCAAACCTAAGAAACTCCTTATTTCAGTCACATTCTTAGGTGGCTTCAATATTTGAATAGCCTTTATCTTGCTTGGATCCACTCTAATGCCATCTGTAAATGTTATATGTCCTAAGAAAGATACCATATTGAGCCAAAATTCACATTTGCTTATCTTAGCGTAGAGCTTGTTATCTCTTAAGGTCTGTAGAACCAGTCTAAGATGCTGCTCATGCTTTTTGTTGCTCTTGGAATACACTAATATATTATCGATAAAAACTACTAACAACTGATCTAAATATGGTCTAAATATTATGTTCATCAAATCTATAAAGGCTATTAGAGCATTAGTAAGCCTAAATGGCATTACCAAAAATTCATAATGCCCATATTTAGTTTGAAAAACTATTTTAGGCACATTTGACTCTTTGACTCTCAATTGATAATACCCCGGTCTAAAATCAATTTTAGAAAAAATGCTCGCTCCCTTGAGTTGATCAAATAAATCATTAATATAAGGTAGCAGGTATTTGTTCTTGATAGTCACTTTATTTAATTGGCTATAGTCTACACACAATTGTAAGGAACCATCTTTCTTCTTTATAAATAGAACATGTACTCCCTATGGTGGAATACTCGATTTAATAAACCCTTTATCAAGCAATTCTTACAATTGTTTCTTCAGTTCCTTCAATTCTATAGGAGCCATTCTATACGGTACTATAGACACTAGTGCAGTACCTGGATAAGCCCCAATCCTAAATTCAAGCTCTCATTTTAGGGTAAATTGGGTAGCTCCTTTGGGAAAACATCTGAAAATTCTAATAATATAGGTATTTAGCTAACCTTTGTTCCACTTTCCTAGTATTAACAACATGAGCAAATAAGCTTGACATCCTTTCCTTATCAGTCGCCTAGCTGCAACTACTGAAATAACATTAGATAAAAAGCCCATTCTTTTCACTTACTACTGTGATATAAAACCCATACACTATTTTGAGTGAGATCCTCTTCTGGTTATAATCCACTATTGCATGGTGCTTAGACAACTAGTCCATGTCCAGAATTATATCAAACTCATCGAATGGTAACTCAATGAGATCCGTAGAAAATTCATGCCTTTGAACTATCAAGGGACATTATTTGTATACTTTATTAATTACTACTGGCTGACCTATGGGGTTACTAACCATAATGTCTATTTCAAGTTGTTTTGATACTAACCCTCTACCATGTGCCTATGTTGTACGAGTCTGTAGACCTTGAATCAATTAAAGCTAAAGTAGGCAATTTAAAAAGATATAATGTACTTACTATCACATCAGGGGAGTCCACCTCTTATCATGCTTAAATGGTATATTGGCGGGCTGGGGCTTTGGTTTTAGCTCTCTTCATAGTCTCTGGTCTAACTTTCTTTTTGACCCCTCATACGTGCTAGCAACAAATCTTAGAACTAGGTAGGGTTTGTTGTCCTTATAGGATAATCCTTTTGTAAGTGATCTCTAATCCCACACTTGTAACATGCTCTTGGTATTATTTTCCAACAAATGCCTTCATACTATTTACTACAGTGTTTACATCTAGCTGGTGTAATTCTAGAAGTGGAAACAGGTGCACTAGCCACTTGTGTCTATTGTTATGGCTTGGCCTACAATCTTTGCCTTGATTTCTGAGTCTGGGCTTGTCTCTATGTCTATTGGGTACATTAATTCCACTTCTACCTTTTGCTTGCCTTTGGTGCAAAACTAGTTTGGCTTTGAGTGAATGATATCTTCTTCTGAAAACTTTCCTTTTCTCCTTTTGTATTTCCTCTATTATATGAGCTACTACTACAAAACAAGGAAAGTCTCTAATTTTCATTGCAGCCACATATAGTCTGATATCATGATAAAAGGCTTTTTCAAATCACTTGCACTTTTCAATATCAGTAGGTGCAATCTCCTTTTCATATCTGCTTAATCTAAAAAATTCATTTTAATATTCTCAAATGGACTTATACTTCTATTTCTGCTCCAAAAATTCCTTTCTCTTATTCTCTAGATAATTTTTAGTTATATACTTCTTCTTGAATTCCTCTAGGAAAAACTCCTATGTCTGCTCCTGTGGTACTTTGCATTTAGAAAAAGTTTCCTACCATCTGAAGGCTTCCTCTTGTAATAAGGATATGGCACAAATACCATTTTCTTTAGGTGTACACCTTAATTGTCGGAGGATTCTGATTATTCATTTAAGCTAATATTTAGATGTAGTCGAATCATCACACTCTCTACCTTTGAAATATACTACTCTTATTTTCTTGACCTTCTCAAAATAGGTCTTTTAGAGGACTTATGATGGTAGGGGTAGCTGAACTAGTAGTGGATGAGGTACAGTGGATGTTGTAGCCTATTTGAGTAAGTCAACCATTTATTGATACAAGGCTAGTTGTGCTTGAGCTGCCTATCTAGCATCCTTCGATGCGGAAGATTTAGCCTTTGCAGCCATATTAACTATTATTGAAGCATGGATTTCTACCTTCTCTCTACCACCTAGTAGTGTAGATTCACTTATCTTTGATTTATACAAAAAGAACAACTTATCAGCCTTGAGCAGTGTAGATTTATGTGATACATGATCTTAGACCTAAGGCACTTATATGTAACCCTTATATACCAAGAAACACCTAAACCTACTCTAATACCACCAAATGTAACATCCTTTATTTGATTCGGTCATTAAACCCGAATGAGAGGCGACACACACGTAAATCTATCCTTTTATAATCCATGTTACTTAAAATCCTTTATCAACACTTAAATCCACTTTTAGGCGATGACTAAAAATGTAATGTTCCTTAAATTCTCACTTAACCAAATCACAATTAACATGTACAAATTAGGATCATCGTGTCAAAATTTTGATAGCATAACAGTTGTTTATTGACACTAACCAAAATAGTAACTTACAAGAAAAAACATTTTTATAT
>CANXYI010786357.1:0-19863 GCA_948208565.1 Hura crepitans | reverse complement strand
GTACTAATAATGAATAGTCTCTATATACCTTGCTCACTATAACATGCTATCCTATAGGATTGCTAACCATTATATCAAAGACAAGGTCATCTGACACTAACCCTCAATCTAAAACCTATGTTGTGTAGATGTATGAAAGTGTAAACCCCAGTCTATTAGTGCTAAAGCATGTAAATCAAAGATATGAAATGTATCCATAATAACATCAGTGGCCTCTACCTCTTCTCTGGCTCATATGGCATACTGCCTCACCATAGCTATGCTCTCTATCTTGTCTTTTTGATTGGCCCCAGCTCTGCTTCCTGTATCTCTCTTATCTTGCTTCTATGAAGAAACATAAGGCTTTACTGGGCAATCCTTCTAAAAATGATCTCTGGAGCCATAACCCTAGCAAGATCCTAGTATAAGCCTTCAACATACTCCTAGATGTCTCATGTGGTAAGTCTCACATGCAAGTGTTATAGCACTACCTGCTATGGACCTAAGAGCACTTGAAGTTTGAGTTTGTGCTCTGGTTTGTGATTTAGAACTATGTCCTGATCTTTATGATTGGTCTGACTGTTTACCCTAATAATGCTTGGATTGACTACTCTTATGCTTCTTCTCAGATGTATACCCAGAACTACCTTGTCCATGCCCATGTGATCTCTTCTTAAAGCTGTCTCACTTTTGCTTCATTTCATTCACCATCTCTATGGTGTGACAGGCCACTACCAAAGCTGTAAAATCTCGAATCATCATAAGAGTGATTTGTTGCATAATCTCCAAGTTTAACCCCTTCTTGAACTTTCTATAATAGTCCTCTTCTATAGTAACCACTTCCTTTGCATACCAACTTAGACAAGCAAACTCCTTCTTATATTCAAAGATGTGCTTGAGATCTATAAACTCTTGGTACTTCTAGTCCAAGTAATGCTTAATGATATACTTTTCCTTGAATTCCTTCAAAAAGAAATCCTAAGTGATGTCTGTAACTACCTTATGCTTAGTGATAGCTTCCCACCATTTCAATGCTTCTTCAGATAGCATTGAAGTGACACATGCATCATACTCATCTTGTGCACATCTTGACTACTGTATAATACGGACTATCTGATCTAGCCAGTACTCAGCTCTACTAGACTCATCTAATTCTTCTCCCTTAAAGAACTCAACCCTATTCTTAATCAATCTCTCTATATATGTCCTCTAACATGTCGACTGTTCTTATGGCACTGGATGTGGAATAAACTATGCATTAGTTACAGCTATCATAGCAGCCGATATTGCTTGCCTGACATACTCTAGCATCATTTGCAACCATGTAGGTGCACCTTACTGTCTAGGAATAGCATGTCCAACATCACTAGGGGCTACATACTCAGGTTGTGCATCTCTTTGTCTAAAGGCTGAAGGAGCATGACTGTCTACCCCTTTTGCCTTCGTAGGCATAGCGCTACTACTCATGTCCCATACTTAAAGGCAATAGAAATAGATAATGAGCCAAATGTGTAATAGTATTCGGTGTAAATGTACAATGACTCTTAATGCGCTCTTATGTAACCCATGGGCCTAAAGGAAACCCCAACCAGAGCTTTGATACCACTAAGTGTGATACCTTCTGCCCGATCCATACATTGGACCTGAATGAAGAATGAACGTATGCAAAATGATATCTAGTTCTGTTATCTAAAATAACTTATGATTTAAAACTTTTATATAAGAAAATATTTCTTGACTTGGAAATATAATAAAACATTGAAAAACTTTTTGGCATTTAAATTGAGGTAAACATTGGGGTCATCGTGTTGAAAATTCAGTAGCATAACAGCTATGCCAAGATACTTTTCCAAAGTTTTACCTATTAAAAAACACTTCTATATAATCAAAACATATATCACTAACTCATATGGGTCCTTCTAACCCTCCAACTTAATATAATACACAATGAGCCTTAGGCTCTCACAAATAACATTCTCACATGTAACTCATTAATCATCACACAACATGTGAGAAATAGTAAGTAAAATCCACAGTTAAAATATTTAATACAAAAGCCCATTGTAAAATGCAGATTAGACCCAATCCCTCTGGGATCACAAGAGCACACTGACCATAACCATTACATTTACATCATCATTACTATTACAAAAGAAATACAAAAATACCCACACAGGTGTTATCTTTGTGTCTCCTAATTTCATAAGCTTCGGCTCTAATCTGCTGCCTGTTACCTACGCATCACAAACAAGCAATGTGCTAAGCTTTCGCTTAGTGGTGTAATCACTTTAACTTGTAAAAAGACAATTTATAGCATGTCATATATGTTTGTAAACCATTTCGGCTTTTAAAGAGTCACAACATGCATTTTGCATGACTTATATGTAAAACATAATATTTTTAGTTTTAGAACCATATTCATGCATATATTGTGTCTTATATGCCAACACGCATATTACAAGTATAAATAATGCATTTGATGGAACATTTATTAAGGCATTATATAACATTAAATAACCACCATATTATTGACATAATGCATCACATACATGAGGTCATAATCACTAAGCATCAAATATGCCAAAAGCACAATTATCATGTAATAGCCATTTTTAGGCCATAAGGCATAGTAAATACCATACCAAACTCATATATCGCAAAGGATAATGACATACCTATTTTTCAGTCATAAGTGCCAATATGCACCTCATATTGTCCATATTAGTATTTTAAAATTTATACACATATAATCACCACAAATAGTCATACCAGTGATAATAAACACATTGAAGCATCTCAAGACCAATTTTAAGTCATTTGATCACATTATGTCCATAGGTCACATATTAATGCCAATTAACATACAATCTTAATCTATGCCTTTTTGCCTTTTTAAGTAATTTTAATCATTTAATCGATGCCCATATCCATAAGACAACTAACTAAGACTGGATAGCAAATTCACAATATCATGCCCGAAGGCTCATAGTATCATGCCCGAAGGCCCACAGTGTCTGACCCGAAGGCTCATGGTATCATACACAAAGGCTCACAGTATTATGCCCAAAGGCTCATGATATCATGATTGAAGGCTCATAGTATTATGCCTGAAGGCTTATAGTATCATGCTCAAAGGCTACAGTATCATGCCTGAAGGTATGTTAGTAGTTGCTAATATCCTAATTGATCGGTCAACCTATCCAAACTATGTTGTCTAACTATATAGGCATCATTAAACTCATTATATTGTGTTATTTATACCAATTATACATTTCACACTGTCTTGTGACATTCATTTATCTCATTGGCCATTTTGCACATTAGCACGGCCTATATCATATGCCTATAGCATATATATATTACATTACGCATAACATGACCAACTTAGGCTCAAATACAGATAATGACAACATGTGATCACTTATAGCTATAACAATCTTTATAGTTATATGAGGACATCATAAGATACTCAAAAATATTCGAATTAAGATCAAGGTTCATTCACATGCATATGGTACATGAGGTACAACATAAGTTCCATTAACATATAGAGTTTTAAACCTAAATATTCAAGAATATAGAACTACATTTCAAGTCTTAAAACTCCTTAGTAACTCATAAAAATATGCCTAAATAATGGTCAAAATACTCTCAATATCATGACAAATATTAGGTTGAAAATGGTTTGAAATTTCATTAAGAATTGAAAAAGTTATGAACAAAACAATATGTGGTTAACAGTGGTCAAAATGGGTCACAATCATGACCATTTATGTAACACCCCCTACTAGGTCCCCTAGGAGACCTCATAGGTGATTCATGCACTCCTAGGTCACTAGTACTATTCCTATTACTCCTATTACTTACATTAGTTAAACTTACTTGGTTTCCCTATTCACTTCCCATATGTTTTATATATTACTAAAGTATAGTCATACAAAAATGCCACTTTCATATAATTACAAACCATTTCCAAAAAAAACTTAGAAATTTCGATAGCATAATAGCTATCCAGGTTCTATCCCAAAAATTTCCAAAGCTTGTTTAACACTTCTATAAACATTTCACAACTCCTGGACCCGTCTGGTCCCCTATTCTCAGCTTAATATCCACTTAATCGCACATCAAACTCAGGCCTCAGGCCATAGATAAAAGCAAGTGTATATTGAGCCTCAGGCTTGCATCAACATCATACATCACAACTGAACATACATTCACAAGAAAAGCATATAGGACTATTTTATTTACATCAACAGGTTATATTTACTTATATACATTACATATCCAGAGCTTAAATACATGCTTCTACCCAATTCCCACTTAGGTACACGGATATCAAAACTGTATAATAATTACTTTGGAATCCTTCACTGGTATCCTCTGAACCCTTATTGTCATACTTCACAAGGCAAGATTCTGCTGTTGAGTACCTACACACCAAAACAGGTACGTTGAATATACAAGATACTCAGTGGAGAACTTAAAGCATTTAAATCATGGCATTATATTATTTACATACCAGTGTAGTTTAATAAATGATTTTTACTTCATTATGTGATGCAATTATACAATAGGGTGCCAAATTACTAAAATACCCTTAAGGTATTTCTATGTCCTAAAATAACATTTTTGACTCATATAAATTATTTAGAGTGATTATTAATATTTCTAGCATGCATACTTTACAAGAATCAATTTATTTATAATATATATGTAAAATGTCCAAAATGCCCTTTTGCCTGTATTTTATCACTTTCTTAGAAAAAGGCATCCAATTATACTTAAATTTTATCTTCCATAGTTATTCTGCTTATTTACTTAATTTAATTTACTGGCCTAACTAGGAAGACGACACTTAAAGACATTAGATCTCGAGGGAAAAAAATAAACCAATGCAGTGGTCCCCATTTTGGACCTACGCCGTTGCATCGACATGTGTTCCATAAAGGAGATCAGTCATAGCCTCTCTAAACATAAGTAAATAGTAGCTGTGTGAACTAATAGAGATCAACCCATAGGCCTCCCCAGCTACAAATAAATATTATCAGAAACTGGGTGACATAATAGATATCAGCCCGTAAACCTCTCCAACCACTAATAAATATCATCAACACTTAGGTGACATAATGGAGATCAGTTCGTAGACCTTTTCAACCACTAAAAATTACTGCCTGAATATTAGACAACTAGCAACTGTAAAACCCTAAGTTGACCAGTCAACCCATCTAGTAGGTATCTAACTAATGGGCCAAGTAGCTCAATTTAAGTTCATTTATTAACCAAAAATATTCTTATAATATTTATGTTTCAAAAATAGACAATTAAAATTTTTATCACATACTTTATTTTCTTAGCTAGATTGGTATAGCTGCATTTTGGCTCTACCGGATAAGAATTCCAAAATAATATTTATGTTTGCTATTACCAAAATTCAAGGTTTAATATGTTATGATTTTTCATGGCATTAATACTTAAAAAGTTAACACTTTCTATCCAATGACATTTTTGGTTCAGGTACTGGTCAACTAGGTCATTTTGATCACTTTTCAAGTCAAATTCTGGGACTATTTTAAGTCTAATTTTAACCTAATTTTTACATCTTTTTAAACACATTCCTAGGCACAAAGCCATACACATTTAGGCCAATTTATAGGCTAACCAATAGGCATAATTGCCATACATACAAGGTCTCAAATCTAGCCTAAAAAGGCACAAGTAAAAATGCATTTACATAGCACACTTGAAGCCACTTTTTAGGTACTTATTTCAAGCCATAACTACATGTTTTAATTCAATCTTTTTAGCCATTTCAAAGACATATTCTCAAGGTGTATTTTATCATATCAATATGTCATATACTTTGTTTAATTTCATATAAATTTTATGCCAATTACATAGCCATTACAATTTACTTTACTAGCACTTTAACAAATTTAAGTTTCATGCCATCATGCCATTATTAAGCTCTCAGATACTAAGGGAAAAAGGACACAAATTCCATTCCTTTTCATATGAGATCAATATTCAACTGTACATACATGCCATGAACATAAATATACTTATAAACACCCAATTTTAGGCCAAAATTGCTAAGTTACAAAACATTACTTCTAGAACTCCTCATGGTAGCTCTCGGGTACAAGTAAGAAAGTCACAATTCATGGTGATTTCCACTCAAAATTACCATAGTTTTCATCCTAGCATGCCAAGAAATTTTGAATTGACATTCTAGGTAGCAAACTTCCCATCCAAACAACCATAAACATCAAATTCAACAAGCATTTAAAGCTAACCTTGCAAGTTCATCATTACATAACTCCTAAATCCACTGAGTTCTCAATTTAACCAACACTACCAAGAAGAAAATTAATCTTAATCTCAACATTCCAACCATCCCAATTCAATATTCATCAGCCTAGGCATCCAAAAACATGAATAAAAGGCTTGAAGTTCACTTACTTGTGAAAAAAGCCCTTGAAATCTTTAAGCACACCAAACTGTCCAGCTGCCATAGTAAGCTTCCCCTCCTTTCATGGGCTTTAAACTGACCTCCAATGGCAACCAACACCTCACACACACAATCACACAAGTCTTAAGCATGTCCTAGCATCAAATGGTAGCCAAAAATCCTAAGGAAAAGAAAAGAATCAGCCAAAACTCATGTCAAGGTCACTATTCTGGACTACTCTAAACCAGTCAACTTGTATGATTTTTATCTCCCAAACAAAAACTCCTTTCTACTTGATTCTTATTCCTTATGGTGCTTAACACATAAGAGAAATTTAAGCAACCAGAATCACTTAATTTGGTGGTCGAATGAAGAAGTTATGGTTATTCTTCCCTCTGTCTAGCATTAGTAACAATAAGAAGAAAAGGGAGGGAGGAAATCCTTCATCTAAGTGGAAATCCACTTGTCAAGGCTCCTTGACCACTTGGCATGAAGTGAGGCCCACCTTGACATGTCAAAGGTGGTCCCAATAATCTTGAACCATCTTAATTTTTCAACAAAATTCAAAAATTCATAATAATTCACTCGAACCTCAGAAAATAATACTATTCATTTTAAAATTCATATTTTAATACCCTCTATCTGCTCATAAATTTTCATAGCCAAATTCCATCGATAAGATAGTTTTCAAACTACCTCGATTTGAATGCCAACCTCAAAAATTTTGAGAATTTGCAAACGACCTTTGATTTCAAAAATTCTTTCACTATTGGACTTAGTGGAATTTTTTAGCTTCATGGTCTAATACTTTTAGGTCCGACTGAGCACATCCTAGGTCAATCCTGGCCTAAAAAATTTTTATTGCACATATGCATTCCTTACTGCTTATAATGAATTATTGGTTCTGCTAAATTTTTTAATTTCCACTTTTTCATCAACTTAAAGCCCCTCGAAGTTTCATGACCAGTGCCACTACCTCGATCCATGTGCAAGTGACCTAGCAACCCCAGCACACTTTTTAGACCCCGTGGCACTTTTCACAGAGCCTTAAATCATGAGCATTACAATTTGTGGGTCACAACCGTAACCCCCTTAAAACTCCAGAAGCCTGCATTTTAGCTTGGAGGGGTTATGGGCATGACCTACTAAAAGTTCACGACCATAAAGCCTCATTTTTAGTACTAAACACCCGAATTTCTAGTGATTTTTGCAAAAAATCCACCCATTTTCAAACCCAAACCAAGCAACCTTCAACACTAATTCAATCACACATATTACAACACTTATAAAGCATAATTCTCATTAAATGCATAACAAATACACTCAATAACCATCCATAAGTCATCATCACAATGTATTTATTTCCATATTTATATGCATACACCGTAATTAATATTCATGCCATTTCACTCAAATTAAAGAGATTACACATACCGATTAAAGTTGTACGGGAACCCAAAAGTTGGGTCAGACCTTCTCCTTACCTCAAGAGGCTCGGGTCACCATTTTGCCTAAGTTTTCTTCTCGGATTTTCTCCTAAAATACTCTGCAGTTCCGGATGATTTTGATGTCCATGGACTGTCCTCGAAATGATCATCGTTTTAGGTGTAATCTTACACTGTGGGTCCTTTCAAGGAGAGAGAAATCATACAAAGAAAGTGAAAGGGAGAGGAGTGGAAAAATTGGAGTGGAGAGGAGGAGAGGAGGATTTGTGTGGTGTATGTGAGAAGAGGATAAGTTTCTTCTATTTTACTTTCCACAAAAATAATTTTTCCTTCCTTCAAAAAAATATTATAACTGATAGAAAAATCAATTTTCCTCTATTCCTATCCTTAAAATTCTATAAATCCATGCCCTAAATCCTTTCAAAATCTTGTGCCCAAATTTCGACAATAACCTAAAAAATTAACATATTTTTTGTATCGAAAATTGGTTAAAAATAGTTCCCAAACTCAGAAAATTCTGATTCCAAAGCCATTGGACTATTCGGAATATTTGAGTATCAAGTTGTAATATTTTTGAATTATTTTGAGCAGCTTTTAATTTATTTTACAGTTCAACTTTACCTATGGCACTATTCACCGAACATTACCGTAAAATCTTAATTAGAGTTTTTAATAATCTGAATGACTTCGGGTTAGCTTCAAACTTTACCCAAAATTCTTTTGTAATTAATACTTCCCATCGGTACGCTTAGTGTGACTCAAGTCTTAAGAAGAACTATTCATCCCGAAAAGTGCTATTCACAAGAGTCAGATTTTTGGGTTGTTACAAAAATATTTCTTGATCTCTAAAAATTTCAATTCTAGTGCCAATAGGCTAATTAGAAATTTTGAGTGTAAGGTTGTATTAATCTTAGAATTTTCTGAGTAACTTTTGAATATTTTATAGTTCAGCTAAAAATATGTCACTATTCATGTGACACTATCGTAAAATTTAACTGCCATTTTTAACCATCTAAATGACCTCATTTTAACTTCAAATTTCACCCATAATTATGTTATAATTAATACTTCTATTCAGTAAGATTAGTGTCTCCAACCTCAAGAAAACATTATTCACTTCCTGAAAAGTATTATTCATAACATCAGGATTTTTTTAGCATTACAAACACTATTCTACATAGTAACCTATAAGAAAAACACTTTTATATCTTATACATCACAATCTCTAATCCACCCATACTTTCATATTAGCTCACACAATCAATACCACACATATATCTCAACTTACAACATATACAACTTATATACCTCAAAATCATAAAACATACTCAAAACATATAAATGCACACATCATTTATATGTATACAAACCATACTTAAAAGATTACATACAACTTTAATACACAAGCTCAGGCCTATAGCCCTTATCCAATAAATACAAGTGCCTTATACAACTTTATAAATATCATATACAAATTACATATATCTAGTAAAAGCAGCTTCCCTTCAAACTCTATGTTCTTCTATAACTTGTAAATCCCATAATCATATAACCATAAGAACTTACGCATTAGAAAACAAATATGATGCACTAAGCTTTATAGCTTAGTGGTGTATCCAATAATATATGGCTTAATCATATATATACATGCATTACATGCAAGAATAATTTATTATTAATTATGGTTTAGTTATCTCAGATGATAAAAGATAAGAACATACTTTCATGATAAGAGTAAAATACACATGCAATTAATTGTTCAAACATACAATTAAGCTTCATTTATAATATATGTCGCTTATTTACTATTGATGTATAAATCAACATTTATCACAAATCACAGTTCTTCTTATGTCCACTAATATGACATTACATGTATAAACATTATGCTCAATATTCTCATAATCATGTATATTTATATCATGGTATACCATTAATTATCATCAACACATGCAATTCATGCTATCATAACATACATCAAAACATCAATTCTTTAAGGTTAATTATAGCCTAAAAATCATCTTTTATTTAATTAGTCATTTAGTTTTCCTCATAATCAATAAACAATATCCCGATACTAGATAATGAGAATTAAGGGCCACAAAGGCCATATCAGGAAATATATATAAAATCGAGGGCCACAAAGGCCATATGGGGATCACAAATGTCATATGGGATTCATAAATCAAATAATAACTAGAAGGCAAATATGGGGGTTTGCAAACCATAAATGAGGGGCTTAAAAGCCATATATGAAGGCTCAGAGGCCATAAATAAGCATTAAAGTGCCCTCGTAGCTACTAATCTCCTTAATTGGCCAATCAACCTATCTAGACTAAGTTATCTATGTTCATATGGGTATTACTCTTTAATCTAGTTTCATATAATTACATATATTTAACACTTTTAGTATGTTTAAGGTCATATATGTTTAACATCATATTATGTCACATATATCACATGGATGTATAAAGCATTATAAAATTCATAATCTTAGGCTAATAAGCCATACATCATAAAGAGAAAAGGAACCATACTCTTAATCCTCTATTCACATCCCATTAGGCCAATTCATGTCTTCATGCATGCTTCATACACATGATCAATCCATTTCATACATGTATTCCATATTCATTAGTTGTCCATTGTTCTATTTAGATTCATTACACAAGCCTCTTACATATACACATCTCACTCATACTTATGTCGTCAATTGCTTTTATAATCAATTGTGTTTATGCCATTTAACATAAGAGATTGTAAAATCATCAAAGCACATTCACATCTTCTTTATTGACATTCATTTAAATGGTTTAGCCAAAATGTATATGTAGGCATTAGGTTTCTAGGGCTTCTATGTTCGAATTGCCTAATGATGAAGAAAAGGACTAAGTTCTAATGAATAAGGATGTTAATGTCTAGTTTAAATATCTCAAAGGTTTTTTAAAATTTTGAAAAACAAAAATCTTTGCCCGACATAAAAAATTTTGCAGTGTAACTCGAAATTTGAGAAAAATAGGCATTTATGGTGGGCTGAGGGCTCGGGGTGATAGGGCCAAGCCTGATGTCCAACATTGATGCCATGGGAGGTGCAAGGGTAAAGCCCCTATAGTACAGAGTAAAATTTTAAAGAAAATCAATAAAAAATACAAGTTTTACATTCCTTTGTTTTGAGGTAAAACGGTGCCGTTCAGGATGCCAAAACAACCATTTTTGCTTAGCCAAAATGACTGTTTTCAATTCCCAACATGATAATGATTTGTATTTAAGTTTCAAAAAGTTTTTCTCTTAAGGACGATGAAAATTACCAGTTCAAGGGGTAAAATGGTCGTTTTACATTAAAATAGCCATTTCGATAGTAAAAATGGCTATTTTCTTAAACGGCCATTTTGTCTATCAAAATGGCCATTTTAACCACTAAAATGGCCATTTTCTACCTCGAGGTTTATATATAAAAAACCCCATTCTATACCTTTTTTGGGGTTGGCTCTTCTCAGGTTTGGTCACAAAAAAGCTTAAAATACCTTTCAAAACACTATTTTTTTACATTTTTGGTGGGATTTTCATCTCAAGTTTTCATTTGTTTCAAGATCTTTCTTCCTATAGGTAATTATACACAATAAGCCCATCATTGTTTAATATGTTGGGTTAATTTTATTCTCCTTCTTGCCTTTTTTATCAAACATCGGTGAAGTCGTATTTTGCGCACCTTCGATATATTTTTGTGGTTATATAGTTAGATTGTATTTTAGGCTTTTTTATGTATTTATTTTATTTTATTTTTAGGGTTAGAATGTATTTTAGAAAATTGCCATGTAATTTAATTTTCATTTTGATTATTTCCCTATAGATTACGTGAATGTTGTCATAGGTAGAAAAATGATTTTCACACACCATAAAAAAATAATAAAATTGTTTTATATCTAATTAGTTAGTGTTTTCCTAATAAAAATGGATTTTTGATTTTTCCTTAATTAAAGTCAAACAAATAAAAATTGATTTTCTAAAAATAAACCTACAAGAACCAAAGTTCTCAAAATAATTAATCTCTTGGTTTCATGAACAATAAAATCAATTTTCTTAAAATAAGCATGTGAGAACCAAAGTTTTCAAAGTAATCAATTGCTCGATTTTAGCCACTAAATTATTTTATATCTCATTGACCGGTGTTTTCCTAATAAAGTAAATTTTTATTTTTCCATAATAAAAAGACAAACAATAAAATCCATTTTTTAAAAATAAGTATATGATAACCAAAGTTCTCAAAGTAATCAATTGCTTAATTTCATGTATGTCATCTTTAATTTCAAGTACTTTATTCATATTTGTAAATATGTTCTTTTATTCCTGATGTGAAAATGTGATTTATTTTAATGTCTAAACCTGCTTGAAAGAAAAAGATAAAATAATAAATTCAAATTGAAATTCCATATTAACTTAGGGTATAAATAAGAGTAAGGTTCCAAACCGCTCTGGTTTTAGCCCTACAAGGTATTTCCTGACTTCGGTTGGGTGGTGACTCCTACCTTGTGGTGCCCAACTCACTCTTTATAAGCCAACCAAATAGGAATGATTTAGGATTCATCAAATCTACTTCTTATCTTTTAAGACTTGAGGAGTGAGATTTAAGTCAAGTCCTTAGTTGTTTTGATTCAATCGGCATAACGAGATGCGAATAGTGGCAACTCCACTAGGAACACCATGAGACCATGCTTTGAAAGTACCTTAAATTAATATGAAACTTTATGTTTTTGAATTTATAATATTATCTCTTTTCAAAACTGCATTTCATGCTAAAACTTAGAATAAGTTAGGCATCCCTTTCTCACCTTAATGCCATTTCAAAGCATGAACTCATTTTCATTCAATTTCGAAAATTGTTAGAGGTGACATCAAATCCAAGCCTTGTGCCTATAAGGTATATGAAATGGTGAACCAATCAGTTGTATACTCATGATGAGATAGACTTGTTATGGAGAGACCATGCTTGGATGATTATAACTTATGCAACCTAACATGAGCCCATATAATGACCAATAGCAACTTCCCCTAGGATTCCTGATTAATGATGGATTGTGTGTTATATGGGCTAATATATGTGAAATATGGCTTAGTCATCCTATAAGGCTATTGAACCCATTAGGCCTTTTCTAACTGAAATGGGCTAAACCCTACATTTTAGCTTTTTTAAACATATCCAACATATATAAGCCAAATATTTTGCATGCGCTCTTTTAAATATGAGAGAAATAATGTTTAGCTACCACCATTCATTATTCAAACCTATTGGGGTCCTTGATTTCCCATAGGTAAACCCTTATAGGAAAGAGCACGTTGACCTCATATATGGGAAGTGATAAGGTTAGAAGGCTCTTACTTTGTTTGTTGTTATACATATTAACATGCATCTGTATTTCATGCATTTAAATGTATTTCATTCATCACTTTTAACCCCTTGTCTTGCAGCTATCAATGATCCTTGAGCCACTTGGATACATGGGTTAAACAAAAGAATAACCCAATAAAAGTTCATCTCTATCGCTTATAACTAAGCAGACATAGTGCAGGAAGGGAGTTCCTTAATTCTAGACTTTGAAGCTAGGATGGATTAGAAATTTGAAAAGTTTGAAAGGAAAATGATGACCATGATCCCAAGGGCAACAACTAGGTTTACTCTTACTTCTGGTACACCACCATTTGCCAAAGCGAATGTAGCCACACTGGCCTAAAAGGCTACTGCTATTTCTGGGGGAATTGGCACTATGAAAGAAGTTATCAGTTCAATTGAGAACAACAAAAAGGCCAAATATTTCAATCTAAAGTTTGATTTTCTTGAGGATTATAAGGATGAATCTAGGAAGACAGTTACACTCCAAAGGGTTGAGATGCTGCTATGAAGAAGTTAAAAGAGAATATAAAAGTAATGGCTAAACTTATTACAATAGGCAAAGGGATAGATCCTGATGAGCTAACTTTAAAGTCTGAGGAAGTATAACCTTTCAAGTTTAAAATGCCAGAATTGCCCAAGTTTTATAGGACAATGAATCTAAGAGCCCATGTTAAATATCATGTGATAGTCATGAGGGGTACAGAACTTAGCAAAAAGTAGAAGGTGGCTTATTTCAGCCTAACACTGCAGAGGAGAGCAATTGACTAGTACCATGGGTTGGAAAAAAAGTAAAAGAAGACTAGGGTAAAGTCACTAAAGCTTTTATTAATCAGTATAACTATAACACTCTCATAGAGGTTACAATGAAAGACTTTAAGTTGCTAAAGCAAAAGCTAATGACATTTTCATAGGGTACTTAATGAGATAAAGATCTAGGATTCTAGAAATGAGAAAAAAGCCAAAAATAACATATCAGATCCACATGTTCATCAAGAATGCCAGTCCATACTTGAAAGATGGGTTAAAGGTAAAAAGGCTCAAAGATTAGGAATTACTAAAGGATATAGCAATAGATTTGGAAGAAGAGCATGCTAAGCACAAAAGGAACTCAAAAAGGTCCAATAAGAGTAGGAATTTAAGTAATAAAGGGACAATTGGAATGAATCTTGATGGAACTGATAAGACTGCTGAGGTATCTACTATGACTAGGCACTATTCAAATTTAGGCAAACCATTGTCTTAGTGCTTGAAATGATTCTAGAAAGAAGGGAAGCTTCAACCCATTCCTTTTAGACCTATCAAGAGTGAGGGCCTACCGTATCATAAATCGAACTTATACTATCAATACCATCAGCATATAGGTTATGATATAGATAATTATCGCTCTTTAAGAGACATAATTCAGGATCTAATTGATTTAAGACAGATCCCCGATCCAGAGAAGAGATAAAAGGGTCAAGGTGCCTATTTAAATGTTCCTCCACCTATCAACATAGTCAATTTGGGGTTATCAAAATGGTATGTGCTATGGGAGTTATATGGAAATGACTATTTAGCAGTGCAAAGAAGGGCAAAATCAAGTTAGGGTTTAATTTGTTTGACAGATATTAGGGCTACTGATAGTGAGAGCATGCTAGAGAATTAGGTTCAAGACTTATAGGTTGACTCAGATTGAGAATAAAAAGTACAAGACTTATGGGTTGACTTAGATATTGAATAGAAACTAAATGGGAAAGTAAAAACTAATGCAATTACACGAAGCAATCAGATAGTGCCAAAAATAAAAAAGAGCTAATTCTCCCAGTTATAAAAAAAAAGAAGAGGATGTAGTGATGAAACAATTGAAGAAGACTTGCACAGATTTCAATTTGGGATATGTTGTGCCAATCCCCCTCTCACCAATAAAAAGTGGTTAAAGCCTTATATGCTGCCCTGGTTTCAACTACCATATTGCTATATAAGCTAGTGGCAATGGTGAAAGGGGAGGAAAAGGCAATTATCAATTTTTCATATTAAGATTTTCCACCAGAAGGATGTTATCACAACCATCCTTTATATATAAAAGCAAAAGTCAACAACAAGCACATAGCATGTGTAATGGTTGAGGATGCGTCGTCAATAAATGTGTGCCCACTCAAGGTAGTGGCTATGTATAGGATTGAAGATTCGATGATCTCTCAGTCCAAGCTCACCATTATGGCCTATGACAATACTAAGAGATAGGCATATAGGACTTTTAAGGTCTACGTCAAGATGGGGGTGATTATAGACGATATGGAGTTTATGGTGCTTAATATCCTTAGAAACTTCTCTTTACTTTAAGGAAGGCCCTAGTTCCATAAGTTAGAAGGGGTTCTATCAACACTACATCAGATGATAAAGATCCCCCATGATAATAAGGTTGTGACTATATGGGCTACGAGGAAGAATCAAGTCTCAATGCTTGAGATAGCTAACCAGTCTTTTAATAGGTTCCATATAACTAGAATTTTCTCAAAAGAAGAAGAGGGTGATCTCAAGGTTATAAATATGCTAAAAAAGATTAATTATTTACCCAATGCAAGTTTATGATGTAATTTTGATAGTTTACTCTTAGCCATTCAATCGAAAGGATAAAAAAATAAAAAGGGTTAGGTTACATAGTAGAGACTTGAGAACCAAGAAAAATGAGCAAGGGTGTCTTGCCACTAGAAGAAAGCTTTGTTTGGCCTATAGGCAATATCAGTTATTGTAGAGAATCGAAGCCAATTTTTGTTAAAGGGAAGGTCATGCCAAGGTTTGAAATTTTCAGTGATGTGTTTGACTGGGTTGTAGGTGAAGTCAAAGCCACATCAGACTTTTGGGATGAAGAGGTCATAACCAACCTAGCTAACCTGTAAACCAAGCCTAAAGAAGAGATTCTAACTGTTGTAATGCTCCAAGACAAGGGGAAAAAGAAGATAAAAGAAGAAGACCCTCCTAAAGACTTTTTGAAATTCTATATGTACTCAAACTATTTGATGATAATGTTTTCACTTTTTTCATTAATAAGATGAATGATTTTGCTTATTTTTATGATCTCTCATCTAATTACATCATGCATAATGATAATTATGACATGCATAACATGTTTGACATTAATTCAATCAATACTACCTTATATAATCTCAGTACTGATGAAAATCCTAAAGAGATCTTGATTGCATCTAATGTAACTCCTAAAGAGAGGACAAAAAATATATGACAAAGTCTTTGCCTAAACCTATAAGGACATGCCTAAGTAGACAGGGACATAGCTAAATATGCCATTTACACATACTCAGAAGTAAAACTGATAAAGCAGAAGTTAAAAAGGATGAGGCCAAAATGGGCAAAAAAGATAAAAGAAAAAGTGCACAAGCAGATTAATGCCAAGTTCTTAAAAGAAGTATAATATCCAACCTAGTTAGCCAATATAGTTCCTGTTGCCACAAAGGATGGTAAGGTTAGGATGTGCATAGATTACAGAGACCTGAATAAAGCCTACCCAAAAGATAACTTCATGTTACCTCATATAGATGTTCTAGTTAATAGTGTGGCAATACATAAAATGTATAGCTATGTTGATGGGTATGTCGATTACAATTAGATTTTAAACAGGATAGCAAACAAAATAAAAAATATCTTCATCACAAAGTAGGGAACTTTCTACTCTAGGGTGATGCCTTTTAGGTTGAAGAATGATAGAGGGACTTACTAGATAATGGCTATGAGAATTTTAGATGACTTGATTCACAAGTGGAAGTATGATATGATGATCAAATCCTCTATGAGAGAAGGGCATTTTAAGGCATTGGAAAAGTTCTTTAAGTGGATTGATAAGTATAAACTACATCTAAATCCTAAAAAATGTGTCTTCGGGGTAACTTCTAGAAAACTCTTAAATATATAGTAAGTCAAAGAGGGATCGAAATGGACCCTGATAAAGTCAAAGCTATTAGAGAAATGCCAATTCCAAAGAAAGAAAAAGAAATAAGGGGATTTTAGGAAGAATACAGTATATCATCAGATTCATAGCCAAGCTCACCACCATATGTAAGCCTATCTACAAGCTTCTCAGAAAAAACTAGCTAATTAAGTGGAATGATAACTATCAAAAAGCTTTTGTCACTATCAAGGCATATATGTTAAATCCACTGGTCTTACAACCACTAAGGCATGGAAAGTCACTTATTCTCTACCTGTCTATTAAAGAAAGTTCAATAAGAGTTATGTTAGTGCAAAAGGATGAATTCAGGGTTGAGCTTGCAATTAACTACCTGAGTAAAAAGTTTTTTTCCTTTCGAAGCCAAGTATGTAGAAGTGGAAAAGATTTGCCTGGCAATAATATAAGCTTCAAAGAAATTAACACTACTTCCAATCATATATAGTATAGGCAGAATCCAAGCACAATCCTTTAAGATATCTCTAAACAGCTCTATCTTTGGTAGGTAGAATAAGTAAATGGCTTCTTTTGCTATAAGAATTTGACATTTAGTATATAATGAGAAAGATAATAAAAGGGCGTGCATTTACGAAATTGCTAGCCAGTCATCCACTAGAAGATGAGTCATTAGAGTTTGAATTCCTAGATGAGAACCTAAACCAAATAATGATCCAAAGGTGGCAAATGTATTTTGATAGAGCAGTAAACAATAAAGGAGTAGGAGTAGGGGTAATTTTGATAACCCTTTGTTCGCATCCCTTATGTTTTCTTTGGACTGATCAAATCAAAACAGTCGAAGACTCGACTTAAGCCTGATTCCTCGAGTCTTAAAAGATGAGAAGGAAGCTAAAGGAATATAAGGCCACTCCTTTTTTATTAGCCTAGGAGGAGCGAATTGGGCACCCAAGGTAGGAGTTGCCACTCGACCGAGTCAGGAAATACCTTGTAAGGCCAAAATCAGAGCAGTTCAAAACCTTACTCTTATTTATACCTCAATTTAATACGAAAATTCAATTTGAATTTATAACACTATTCCTTTTCTCAAACGATGTTTTACAATTAAAGTAAATCACATATTCACATAGTTGAATTTACAAAATATACTCAAAAAATAAATAGGTGCTCGAAATTAAAATATCATACATAAAATCGAGCAATTGATTGTTTCGAGAACTTTGGTTCTCGTATGTCATTTTGGAAAAATGAATTTTATTGTAGTAACTTTTATTGAAATTGGGTGATTGGTTTGAGAACTTTGGTTCTCACATGCTAATTTGGAAAAATGAATTTTATTGTAGTGGCTTTTATTTGGAAGAATAGTTTGAGAATTTTGGTTCTTAAATGTCAATTCTAAAAAAATGGATGTTATTGTTGTAGCTTTTATTAGGAAGAATAAGAATTTATTTTATTAGTAAAACACCACTTTATTGGGTAAAAATATAATTTTGATTATAATTCCTTTTTAACATCCAAAATCATTTTTCTATTTAATTCGGCGGTCATGGAATATTTCGATATTGAAATTAGAAGTATCATACATAAAATCGGGTAATGGATTTAATTTGAGAACTTTAGTTATCGCATGTTAATTTTTAGAAAATATTTTTTTCTTTTTGTGACTTTTATTAAGAAAAATCAAAACCCATTTTATTAATAAAAACACCAATTAATTAAATAGAAATATTTTGGTTATTTTTCCAACCGCGTGAAAAATTATATTTCTAATTATTACAGCATTCACAGAATATACAGAAATAATTCAACAATAAAAATATAATACAGGCAATTACCTAAAATACAATCTAACCGAATAAATAATAAAAATAAAATTACATTTTTGGATGCCTAAAATATAATCTAACAAGAAATAGGCAATAATAAAAGTAATCAGTAGAAAAATGCACAAAATGCAGAATAAAATAAACAGCAGAAAATAATGGGTGTCAAAAAATTACTTCACAAAGATTTAATGAGGTAGCCAAAAATATAGCACTCAGATCCCAAATAATCAAATAACTTGTATCCCAACAATAGAAATAGTATATTAGTATGCAAAGCAAAAATAAACAGACAGACAGAAATTAAATAAAAAATGGACAGTCGCAAAAATATAAAATATTGAACAGATAAATTATCACATTTAATTGGTAGATGGATAATGCAAAAAGAAGAATAAAAACAACAAAAATGACAAAAATAATATTTTTGTATGCGAAGAAAAAATAAAAGGACAGACAGAAATAAAATAAAAATAAACAGTCACAAAAATATAAAATATTGCCCAAATAAATTATCACATCTAATTGGTAGATGGATAAAGCAAAAATAAAAATGAAAACAGCAAAAATGACAAAAATAATATTTTGTATGTGAAGCAAAAATAGAAGAACAGATAGAAATAAAATAAAAATAAACAGTCCCACAAATGTAAAAAATATGGCACAAATAAATTATCACATCTAACTGGTACATGGATAAAATAGAAAGAAAAAATGAAAAATAGTAGAAAAATGGGTCAGTTGACACACCGAGTATATTTGCCTTCAGAAAAATCTCGATCAGATTGAGAACGGTGCTTGAATCTTTAAAAAAAATCCAAAGAAATAGAGTAGAAAGAGTGTTTTTTGCCTTTTTGTGTATTTTCTCTCTCTAAAAAAAT
>CANXYI010786337.1:0-16238 GCA_948208565.1 Hura crepitans | reverse complement strand
ATATGGGTTTAATTAGGCCTAATGACCTCTTGTATTTAAGGCGCATGCAAGAATATTGGCTTATAACATTTAAGTCTTATTGAAGTGAAATTAGGTTGGGCCAATTCTAGATAAAAGGCACAATAGGCTTGGCCCCACTTCAAATAAGGTTAAATTTAAT
Organism: Hura crepitans; assembly: GCA_948208565.1. NCBI lineage: Eukaryota > Viridiplantae > Streptophyta > Magnoliopsida > Malpighiales > Euphorbiaceae > Hura > Hura crepitans. The sequence continues at coordinate 16,078 of CANXYI010786337.1, read as the reverse complement.
AGGCCCACATATCAATCATAACACAATCACAAACTCTTAGGATTATATAACTTAAGGGAAGTGGCTAAGCTTAGCTATATAGGCTCATGGGGTGGTCATAAAGCTTATGGTTCCCACAAGTGGAGGTCCCTCATAATAGTTCTTTCCAATCAAGGATAATAGTGATTGATTAGTTCACCTTTTCATATACCTAAAGGCACGAGGGTTGTGAGTGGTGGATATGCTAGCACTTCTCTATTCTTGAATGAAAAATAGAGTCATGGTTTACAACACCATCCAGGGTAAAAGGGACACAGTTTATATAGGATGCAATGCATGAGATTGATAAAAATTAGAATATTAGATGGCATATTATTTAGGAACTATCAGATTGAGATTCTTAGTCCCCTGTGGGAGTCACCACTATAGAGAAAATAGATGTATTTTACCCGATGACGAGAGTGGTTTAGTATTTGGGAGTTGCCACTTAACCTCTACACTAGGACCTCTAATCTTTTGTACTAGAAAGGTTCGGAATTCAGATCTTATTCATGCCCTAATAATATGCCTTCTTTGTATATTGTAACATTTATTAATCCCATATAAATCAAGCATGCGTTGTATCTAAAGCTGTTATGTCATCTTTTCATGTATAATAAGTGAATATCAATAGTTAAAGCATATAACAAGTATATTGTACATCCAGAAATTGGGTCATTGAATAGTTGTGATTTAACCTAACAATTACTTATAATTCAATAGGAAGTAATGGTAATTGCCTATCTCCCATCTCTAGGAGATTGGCCTTTATTAAAATTCATTTTTCTTTTGACTTTTGATTAGAGAAAACTTAAATCCATTTTATTATGAAAACAACAATTAATTAGATAGAAAGCCCTTTGATGTGAAGTTTGGGCTTTAACATGTAAAACAAGTTATTTATTACCTATTACATCTCAAAATAAACAAGAGAATTAAAAGGGTACAAAACCAAAGGAAATAGAATAAAGAACATAATTGGTCCCGTCTATACGACTCTAAGTCCGTGTAGACTCTACAAAGCTCTGGCAAGTGTTTATGAGAAAACTACTTGTAAAGGTTATTACATCTGTCCAGACCTCCACTCTGATCACTTATATACAACTCAAAGGAAAAAGGTTAACAATACCAAATAAAGATTCATAAGGATTGACAAAGAGGACGAGTAATACAAATATAGGTGAAAACTAGAAATCAAAGTAAATGTCCATGTGGACTAATTTCCTCATAAGAGGGAGTCCGTGCAGATTACATAACAAAGTAGACATGCTCAACATAAGTACATCCGTGCATACTATGTTCCTCGTGAGAGGGAGTTCATGCAGTTTTCAAGACGAATCCAATAAAGCAAAATAAGATCATCCGCATAGGCTATGTTCCTTGTGAGAGGGAGTTCGTATGAATGTACAATAATTCCAGCAAGTCAATAATATACACATAAGAGAATGGAATAACTATACATGGTAATGTCACACAAGCATATCCATATAGTAAACATAATACATGAAAATATGATATATAAGATATAAGATACTATTATCAAACCTAAGTCTATGAAGACAACATATCATACACATATCAATAAAGTTAGTTCGTGCAGATTTCATATGCTCACCAGATAGGTCCGTACGATAAGGATGAAAACTACAGAGTAATAACATAATGATAGTCAATTATACATTATGAACAAACTTAAAGTGATAACCTACTCTTATATCAAAGTGGGGATTACATAGAATCACCCCACTTAAGATCAATCCTTGGAGATCCTAGGTCTATGAAAATAATGAGAATATGCATAGTGAGAGGACTCAGATGTTACCTTTGTAAGTGGACTTCAAGTAACAACGCAAAGTGTAGGAATTTAGAAGAAATTGTTTTTGAATGTGGGCTAATAGGACAAGTAGAGCAAATCCTTATTGAAGTTCTCACCTGAACTTACAGAATGGATCACTTGGATGCTCAAAACACTTTTTACCCCCATCTCATACCCTAGAAGGGGTATATATAGGTTCTGGGGTCAGGGTATCTTGTCTAGAGGTGGTAGAGTCCTAGGACTAGGATTCATTGTTTGGATAAGGATCTCATGCTTCTAAAAAGTTTCAACAGCAAGTATATGTGGACTTGTACGGCTTAGTCCATATGGACCTAATGTGACACTTCCTACAAGATTTTTGAAAAAACTTGATAAGTGATGCACTTCCCATTAGTCACCCATCTTGAAATTTCCTTGAGCCTGCACTCCTTAACATTTATGGAATATTTATTAGTTAGACTGTTACTACTTAAATGTTCAGTCTATCTCTTAGACATTTCCATTCAAGGTATTTTAAGTCAAAAAACTCAGTTTTCTACCTATTTTAAAATCTATAGAAATTTGGGCAGCACAATGGCAACCCGAGTGACATTATGAAAATTTCCATCTATAGAAAAACACTTCTAATAAACTCTAACACTTCTACTGTCACCTCTTGGACCCTTCTGGTCCTCCATTATTATCAACATATATATCACAAATATATCATCATCAAACAGGCCTCAGGCCTATAACATCAAAATAAGATAGAGATTATAACCATTTGAAAAGGCTTGTTTATTTACATCACATGTACAACTTATTATTACAGACACCTGCAACTTTTAAGCTTGTTGGACTCATAACCTACAGTATTTATATGAGTGCCTGCTAAAACCATTTAAAATACAACACGTCGTACCCTTCTATGCCTCTACTGCTACATTGTAGAATACTTAAGGCTGGACCGCTAGTTACTGTTACCTGCGCACCAAACACACTAGTATGTTGAGTATAAAACTCAGTGGTGCATTTAATGCATTAAAAGCATATCACATGCAGATACTCAGATAAAATAGCATGCCATAGATGTAGAAATGCAATACATAGTATTCATGTTGCAAAAAGGATTATATTTTATTCATTAGCCTAATAATGCAATTATTTATACTTCTTATTACTCTAAACTCTTATTCATGCATGTCTTGTTATTTTCAATCAACATGTAAAATATTTAATTTATTAAATAGGCCCGACTAGGTAGACTACACTTTAAGACACTAGATGTAATGCCCATAAGCTAAAGTCTTATGAATAGTACCTTCTAGGCCTGAGTGATACTCCATGCGGTGTAGGTCATTGCCACGAGTCCAACAAGGGGTGTATTGCTCATAAAACTTTAATGGGCATAAAAATGGGTAAAATAAATGAATTTAAAAATTGAGCAGAACCAATAATTCATTTCGGGTCAAGAACTAGTGGATGAGGAGATAAAATGAGTTTGTGCTAGGATAGCCCTAGGATGTACTCAGATGAACTCAAAAATATCATACCCTGAACCTCAAAAATTCCAATGAGTATGGTGGAGAAGGAATTTTAATTTTCTGAGGCCATTTAATATTTTTTCTAAATATTTTATTCTAATGCGTGAATGTGTCAAAAAGTCAAGTATTGAATTTTGACTTGAAATTTCATGTGGGCCTTAGTTACACTAATTGAGAATTTTTAAAACTAAAATGAGAATTTTTGAAGGCCCATAGAATTTTTTATGAATTTCTAAAGCTAAAAATGACTTAGGGTGAATATTAGCCGTTGGATCGCCATGTGTTGCGATCCAAGGTAGCCACCTCCCCTATATAAGGGATTACACATGTGAAAGACTTACATATGCCACCAAGTCTTCTTTAAGCTAAAGAAACCCTAAAGGCCAACACAAATTTCTCTCTCTTCCCCCACTTTTTCTTCATTTTTCTCTCTCATCTCTTCTCCAAACCATACAAAATTTATATGAATTCTTACCTCCACAATCTTTAGATTCTAATTCTTCTAACATAATTCAAAAAAGAGAGCTTAGATTGGGAGATTTGTCACTTGGATGAATAGTGACATTTTCTTGAGTCAGTGTCCTTAACCCATTTTTTATTTTTGATATAGTTATATTAAGGTATTCTAAGAGTAAGCATAGTTTTATATTTTAATTTAGAGCTATGGGGAATTTTTGAGAATTTTTCTAAGGAGAAATGTTGTATATTTAGGTGCTAAGGATTCAAGTGAGGGAGACCAAGTTTACAAACCTTAAAGTGGTGGGGAAAAGGGTGTTTTCACACCCTAGGTATGTGGAATAGACTCAAATTTAATATGCCTATGTGTTTGCCATGATTGAGTGCGTGTATCTTATATGGAAATGCTTTTTCATGGTGTATGCATAGTGATAATGTAAAATGGTGTTATGACAATGTTAATGGCATTAAAATAATAGGTTTGGCATGTTAGATTTGGAAGAAATTCACATGTATGTAGGTGTGCATGTCTTGGCCGAAATGTGTATGTAATGGGTTATGGTATGTGTGAACATGGCTATGGCATATTAGGTGAGGAAATGGCAAGGTTATGAAGTATATAAACTATAATTAGGAATGAACATTAATAGTAACATATTTTGTATGAAATTGTGGTGAATTAATAGCTTAATGGTATAAAGGTATAATGACTTATAATATGGCATGAATATGGCTTTTGAATGGACATATGGAAAAGGGATGGATATTGGAATAAGTATGGCTTGAGTTATGGAATGCATGACATTTAAAATTGACCAAATGAATAGTGTCGATCTTGTAAAATTACCAAATGCATAAAATTGCGATGATAGGTACAAAGTGTCATTTTGTGTGCTACTTTATATGGCATGTCAATTAAGGACATAATAGACTTAAGAATAAATAATAATAAGATTTACAATCTCATTTAGTAATTAGCCTATCAGTTAGACACCCACTGGATGGGTTGACCGGTCAACTAGGGAGTTAGTACCTGCTAGGTAGTTTGGTCCTTCTAGGGCCACTGCTATGTGTTGGATGTGGCGGGTGTAGCCACTGAGGTTCTGAGATGAACCCTACACACTCGAGTGTTGGGAGGTCCACCTAGGCTGATCCCTACTACCTATTTGTTGTCTATAGATACTGGGAGGTCCCACGGGGTTAATCCCTGCTATCCACTTGTGATTGTTGTTGATGTGACTCGGGGTATTAGGAGGTCCCACGAGGCTGATCCCTATTATCCCATTTACAGATATTGGGAGGTCTATAGATTGATCCTTGCTATCTGCCAGTCTGGTATTGGGAGGTCTATGGACTGATCCCTGCAATCAAGCAAGGTTGGTGCAGCTATCGAGGTAAAAAATGTGGGCCACTACATATTATAGTTCCTACTATCCGGTGTTTTAAAATGTTGTCTATCTGTCATAGGCTTAAATGATAATAAACTAGACTGAGAAGTAAATAATTGAACTTGAAGTTAATAACAGAATTGGACTTAGTAAAATAAGACAATGGCAATGTGCATTGTGTTGTATAATGCATGTATGCATGTTTATGCCATATTATATTTGGTCTATTCCACTGCTGAGTTTTATACTCAGTGTATCAACGTTCTGATGTGCAGGTTGTACCTTGAGAGACGACCAGCTTTTGATGACCCCAGTGTAGCTATCTCCAAGTCTTTTGGTATATTTTACTTTTCTTCTTAGGTTATTATAGATGTACACTCATGTATATTAGGATAGTGTGGGTTATGGGATGTAAATAGGAACTAAAGATGATAAACATATATGTATGTATAGTTTTAATTGTCAATATTAATCTGCTTGTTTATATCTATGGGTTAGTGGGTCTAAGACCCTATGTTTTGTATTGTGCGTATGCTGTTGTGTGATTATGATTTGGAGGACTAGAAGGGTCTAAAGATGAAGTGGGATGGTGAAAGTCTTTAGAAGTGCTTTTCTTGTAGGTTGAATTTTTAGATTTTTCACCCAAGTAGCCGTTATGTTGCCTTATTATCTGTGAATGTCTGGTAATTTTAATTTGGGGTTTTAGTAGTCTAAAATAGGCAGTAATAAAAGGCTAAATGGACAAAATTAATAAATGGATAGATTTGGTCAAAGGAAGTTAAATTTGAGTAAAAGTTAAATAAAAGGTCCTTGGGGAAATCTAAGAGTGGGTAACCTCATGGAAAGTAGCACACCTTGCATGTTTCCTATAGAAATGGGTAGAGGGTGTTACATTTAATGGTATTAGAGCAGGTTTAGGCATTCATAGGCATTATATAAATGAGTACATGAGTCTAGAGTTTTGTTTTGAGTCAAGTTACACTGTCTGAAGCTGATGATTGTTTTTGGTATAGTTAGAGACGATGAGTGAGTGGACCCCACCTGAGTGAGGGGAAAAGGTGGCTAGTCATGCTCTGACCACATTACACAGACCAGAGGTGAGTGCAACCACCCTAGACCCAAGTGATGCTACCCACTAACTGTTGCCTTAGCCTCAGCCCCAGCCTCAGGCTCAGGCCTCACCAGCCTTGCTATAGCAGATAGTGGACCTACTGAGACATACTACAAAACCTCCACCTCCACCACCACCAGCTCTAGTTCCTGTTACACCTCCTTTACCTCTACTAGCTCTCCCAGCATTGCAGAAGACCTACTTGGAGAAGGTTAAGAAGATAGGAGCTGTGGATTTTGTAGGTGCAAGGGAGGATGATGTGGCGAGAGTAGAGTATTGGCTGGAGCAGACTACCAAGATAATAGAGTAGCTGGAGTGCTCTAATAAGGGGTGCCTAAAGTGCACCACTTCTTTGTTACATGAGGAGTCTTTCCATTAGTGGGATACACTAAAGAAAAGGAAAGCAGTAGCTAAGTTGACATGGGAATTCATCCTAAAAGAGTTGAAGAAGAGGTACATTCTTGACTCTTACAAAGATAAGAGGAGGCAGGAGTTTTTTGACCTGAAATAAAGAAGGAGATTTATTTCTGAGCACGAGAAGGATTTTGCTCACTTGAGCAGATACACAATGGAGTTTCTCCCTACTGATGAGGAGAAATGTAAAAGGTTTGAAAAGGGCCTTAATGTGGAGTTAAGGATGCAAATTTCCACTTCTAAGATCAGAGATACTCCGAGTTGGTAGCAATAACCTATGATATGGAAGGGATGTTGCAAGAGAAGCAGGAATTGTTTCAAAGGAAGAGGCCATTTGCTATAGGCCAGACCAATTCAGCTCCAAGTGGGAGCAAGAGGTAGAAGGACTTTCAGCCTAGCCAGCAGTCCTAGAAGCAAATAAGCCAGTAGTCATAGAGGCAAGCCTCATCACAGAGGATTGGTCAGGGTTATCCTCCTAGACCTTGACCACCTCTATCACAGTAGGCCTCGAGTGCACCTCTGACTTGTGGGAGTTGATAGAGGAGGCACTAGGGCCAGTGTTGGTAGTTTAGATGAGGTGAGTGCTTTATATGTGGGGCTCGGGACCATTTTTAGAGGGAGTGCCCTCAGAGGTAGACAGAGGCTATTTAGACTCAAGCCTCAGTAGCAACCATAACTGGTAGACCCCCAAGACAACCGAGACAAGATCAACCAACCACCAGCCAGAGGGGTAGGTTAGAGGTGAGAGCTCCGGCACGATAGTATGCCATTTGTACTTGGGAGGAAGCAGAGGCTCCGAACATCATTGTTAGTACCTTTCTTTTATTTGATTTTCCTATTCTAGCTTTGATAGATCTTGGATCGACACACTCATATATATGCACCACACAAGCATGAGATTAAAGGCTTGAACCATAACCCATAGACTTAGACATTCAAGTGAGCAACCCTATAAGTCAGAGTGTGACAGTGAACATAGTCTATAGACACTATCCTTTAATGATTCATGATTAAACTTTTCCAGCAGATCTGATAAAGCTTGCTTTCCATGAGTTTGATGTCATACTAGGTATGGATTAGCTGTTAGAGCATCGAGTGGTAATTGATTATGAGAAGAAAAAGTTGAGTTTACAGATCACAGATGGGCAAAAAGTGATTGCTGTAGGTAAAAGAGACTCCCTATACAATGTTATCTCAACTATTATAGCCAAAAGACTCATTTAAAAGGGATGTGAAGCCTTCTTAGCTTCTGTGATAGATACCAGTGCTCAGACCCCTAGCTTGGATCAGATACCTATTGTGTTTGATTTTCCTGATGTGTTCTTAGATGAATTGCCAAGATTGCCTCCACATCAGGAGCTAGACTTTGAGATTGAGACTTACCCTGGTGTAAATACAGTATCTATTATTCCCTATAGGATGGCCCCAGTAGAACTGAATGAATTGACAGTATAGTTGCAAGATTTGCTAGATAAAGGTTTCGTTAGGCTTAGTGTCTCTCCATGGGGAGCTCCTATATTATTTATGAAGAAGAAGGACAGATCACTTTAATTGTGCATCGATTATAGGCAACTGAACAATGTGATAGTTAAGAATAAGTATCTGTTGCCTAGGATCGATGATATTTTTGATAAGTTATAGGGTTCCAGTGTCTTTTCTAAGATAAATTTGAGGTTAGGGTACCATCAGTTGCAGATCAAAGAGGGTGATATTTCTAAGACTACCTTCATAACATATTATGGACATTATGAGTTTCTAGTGACGCTATTTGGGCTCACTAATGCCCCGACAGCCTTTATGGATTTGATGAACATAATCTTTAAGCTATACTTGGATCAGTTTGTGGTCATGTTCATTGATGACATTTTGGTGTACTCCAGAACCCGGGAAGAACATGAACAACACCTTTAGATTGTGTTATAGACATTGAGAGTGTAACACCCCCTGCCCATTCTCTATGAAAATAGGCAAGACATGTCACTTCCCATGAGGTTGCCCATCATTGGATTTCTCCAAGGGTCTTTCATTTAACCTCTATCATATTTAATATTTCAGAGTCTAGAAATTTCGTCTAATCATTCCTATGGACTAATCAAACCTGTTAAGTATGTGTCTATTATATGCCTGATACTACAATCCATTATCAGCCTAAGCTTCATTTACCATTACCGATCCAGTTATACTACCATTTTCCTAAATTTTTTCTATCTCCATAATGCTACAATTACCATTCGTTTCCTATAAATACCCATATATCTATGTATGAATGCCTCTACTTACTTATCCAAAGATCTTAACATGCTGTAGCATACTTGGACAATCATTGTCTGCATCGCTGTTGTCTGCTTCAAGCCTTCATGCATCAACCACCTGTGCATTGGAAACCTAATATGCTAAGTATGCACTCAGTGGTGAATTTAACTAAACATACCCTTTACTTTTTTATTTTATACATGCAAGCACACATAGCATACAACCTTATTCCATTTATAATATCTACCCTTTCCTATCAGTCCTCAATTATACCCGCTTAATCATAAATTTAGCCCATTTTAATCTCTAACACATCCTACGGATTATTAAGAAGTTTACTCCCAGTTGTTGCTTTAGCATTTCTTAATTATTCATCTATACCCAGTTCAATTCTCATAACCATTGTTGCTATATTCTCATACACCCATTTTAGTTGTTTGCCACCTATTCCTTACCGTTTACGAATCTACCTTTGTTCTTTTCATTTATATCATAAGTATCTAAGTATAAGTTACTAACCTTATCATTTCCTCTTATTATGAGTTTCTTTACTTTTATATGCCTTTACAATGTCTCATTACATTCCCACATAATTTATTTTATTCTCAACCCTCACAGTTATTCTCACGTCTCAATACATTTATTCATAACCCTTTAACACTTTATATTCCATCTTTTATCACCTTAAATTCACTACTCATCTTATACAACTAAATCATTATGTTAAAGAATCCATGTTATTTTATTTAAGCTATTTAGTCATCTTATATTCATGGCCTATACCAGACAGATGACATATAAAGACACCGGATAGCGGGACTATCCTGTAGAGTGACCCACTTTTAGGGCCTAGGTAGCTGCACCTACCTCGCTCAATAGCGAGGACCCATCCGAAGATCACTCCTAATACCGAACTAGTAGATACTTAGGGACCCGTCCGTAGAACACTCCAATATCCATAAAGAAATCAAATAGGAAAAGGATGGATACTTAGGGACCCGTCCGTAGACCACTCCCAATATCCATTATCAATACCTAGCAGTGGGCCCACAAAGGACCTACTACTTAGTAGATGCTAACCTTTAGTTGACCGGTCAACCCATCCAGTGGGTATCTAACTGATGGGCCACTAACCTTTTTTCAACAATAATTATTTACATCTTATCATATCTTAAAGTTATATTTATTTCCTTCTAACATTACTCATATTGACAAATTCTCATTTTTCATTATCTTAATACCCCATTATTCTTATCTCACAATCTCATATATAATAGCATTATTACATCATATTTTAGTCACATTGTTTTATTCAAAATATCCATAAGTCCATGCCATACCCACTGTCATTTATCAGTGGCATAGTTCATTCATTCCATGTAACCCCATCAAATCAGTCTAGTTTCATTTCTAGTTCCATTCATTTTATTGCTTACATTCACCCATCTATTTTCCCATATATTTCATTCATTAATACTAATAATTTCCACTAGATTCTAGTCCAAGCCTTTTTATTTTATTTTTGCCTTGTATTTTACCACACTCACTGATCCTCCAATCTTAATAACTTATTTTTTTTTACTGTTGCTGAATTAGTAGACATATTCTTTCCCTATTCCATTAATTACCTTAATATGATATTTTATTGTATCCTATAATCTGATTTTTCTATACTTATTTTTCCCATCTTATGTTAATTGAATCCCCTTTCTAGTAATTAAAAATTCCTACAATACTAACATATTTTCCCCTCATTTTATGTGCACATTTATTATGCACAAATTTTATTCCTTTTTTCTGGACCTCTAATTTTTCAGTCAAATTTTTGCAATTTAATTGGTTCCCAAGTTCGTTTTGGTCATCCTAACTTCATCTAATTGCCTTTATATTTTACCAAATATTTTATTTATTTATTCTCATTCTAAAAAAACACAGATTTGAATTTATTTCATTCGTTCAATTTTAACCAGACAGTTATAGGCCCCTCTCGCGTAGCAATTACTATTCATTGGTATCTTTTCCTTATAAATTTTTCAACCTATTTTTCTTCTCATTATCTTAAACTGTAGTATTTCAATTCTATTTCACATCAACGATTTATTCTACATCTAATTTATTTTATAAATTTATTATTTGCACATAATAATTCTAATTAACATACTTTAATTTAATTCACTCTTTTTATGAAATTTTCTTTTCTGTATCATTTTCTACATCCTTACACCTACCCTCTCTCTCTACCTACAATCTTCAAGTCCCATTTTACCATGCATACATGCATGGCCATCAAATGGCATACATGTAGCCATATGTATATCACATCCTCACACATCCTTATCATCCTAAATCATCAATTTACTTTTTTTAACATCCATTTCACATGGCTACACACATGCACACACAAAGTTATCACTTCGATATACATATACTCATCTTCAAAGACATGTTAATTCAATTATACATGATAGGTTTAGGTAAATTCACTTACTTCCAACTCCTGTCATTCTATAGTTACTCCAAAATCCTTTAGAATCCTTTCTCTTCCACTTGAACCACCATTTCTTAAATTTCCATACAATCCTCCCCACTTTGAAAAATTCTATGAAATTACACACAACTCCAAATCAAAATCCAAAACCATAGGGATTCATAGAATTCCCTAGGCTATCAATACCAAAAATAAAAATTAAGATTCAATACCATTTATCTCATTTGGGCACTATTCACCCAAGTGTAATAACACCTCAATTTGAGCTCCTTCCTTCCATTTTTATCGGGGCATTGTATCTATAATTGATGGAGGCTTCAATTTTAGACATTTTTCATGGGATTTTGGGTGGAGGAAGAGAGAGAAAGAAAAGAAAAATGGTGGTTTCCATGGGGGAGAATTTGGCCAAGTGGAGTTAGGGAGAAAGGAGGTGGTCTGATTCATAGATAAGGGTTGATTCATGAAATTTTTGGAGTATGGGATGGGTTGGACACATTTGATTGGGTCCAATGGCCTTTAAACCATTTTTTGTGCATTTTATGTCATCTTTTTGCCTAAAAATTCACAAAATATTCCATATATCCCCAAAAATTCCCATTTTAGTCCCAAAAATTCTCAATTACTATCACTAAGGCCTTTACAAAATTTCATCTCAAAATTCCTTCGAAAGTAAAATCACTATTCTCCATAGACTAGGTTTAACATTCAAATATTCGTAAAATATCCCCTAGTCCTCTAAAAATTCTCATTCCAATTTTAAAAATCCTCACTCAGGGTCCCAAAGGCTTATGCAAATTCTTAGGTCAAAAATCAACAGTTGACTTTTTAGCACTATTCACCTGCTAGAATAAAATATTCAGAAAAAATATCTGTTGACCTCAGAAATTTATAATTCCTCCTCCATCCTACTTAGTGAAATTTTTGAGCTTCAGGGTATGGTATTTTTGAGACCATCCGAACACTTTCCTAGATCCTAGGGTTGTCCTGGCTTGACCTAATTTTATCTCTATAAATGATAATTCTTGACCTGGAATGAATTATTGATTCTGCTAAAATTTTTATTTCATTCGTTTCTACCATTTTCAGGGCAGTCAAAGTTTCCTAGCCAATATGCTAGTCAACAGACTCAGAATGATGACCCGCACCATGAGAAATATCACTCGGGCCTATAAGACACTTTTCACATGATCTGGGTTTTCGAGCGTTACAATACTAGTCATGAAACTTTGAAGGGCTTGAAGATGATAAAAATGACTTAATTTGAAGACTTAATAGAACCAATAAATTATTTTGGGCTAAAATTTAATAGGTCATAGCCTCAGATAGACTTGGGTCGAGATTGACCCGGGATGTGCCTGGATAGACATGAAAATACCATACCCTGAAGGTTAAAAATTCCTCTAAGTCCATTGGTGAAGGATTTTTTAAATTCCAAGGTCCTTTGTTACTTTTTCTTAATTTTAGGTTTTGCATGTAAATTGAGGTAGTTGATTAACTATACCGTTGAGAGAATTTGGCCGTGAAATTTTATGAGCCAGGCTGAATCAAGGATTTTTAAAATTGATATGATAATTTTTGAGGTTCGAGTGAATTTTTAAAATTTCTCAACATTTCTACCGAAATTGAGCATTTTCAAGGTGCTCAGGTGATAATTGTCACCACTCGAGCCACCTTAGCCACTATATGTACTCCACCTTGCCACCTAGACATCCACATGGCATAATCCACCTACTTATCCACCTTTCTCTCTTTTCTTTTTCTTCTCCCACTCAACGCCATCTTCTTCTTTCCTCCCCTATTTTCATGGCTACTTAAGCTCTTTTCTTCCTCTAATTGTCACGAAAAATGCCATTAATGAGTTGTAAATTGATCTTTGAAAGGTTTAAAGGCCATAGATGTCAATAGAATCCAAGAAAATTGAAGGAGTATCAAGTGTACATAAAAGAGAGGTTGACAAACCAATTTCAAGTGCAAGTTTTTTTCTTCCCTTTTTATTTTATTTCCCAAGGGATTTCTTCATTCTAAAGGGGCTTATAACTTTAGAATTTGGTTTGGAGACTTGAAGAATTTGTGGTTATTTTTTTAAGGTATTGTCATGTATATGTTGGCCAAAGGGAAGGTGGAGTGCAATAAGGCAACTCACAAGCTTGAAGTGTGGAAAAGGCCTTGCTTTTTAGAGAGGTATGTGACTCTAATGCATTTGAGGGATGCTTTGTTAAATTCATGTGTGATTTGGAATGCAAACTTGTATAGAATTAGGGTAAGTGTTTCACATGTGTATAATGATGGATTAAGCTTATATTCATGTTATTTTTGTATGATTTGGGTTATTTGAGTGATGGATTGATGAAAGAAATTGATTGAAGGATGTGGCCTTACTTTGGCCTAGAGGGTGTGGGTGTGTGTATGGTATGTGAATTTAGTGTATGTGATGATAAATGAGGTGTATGTTATGAGATTGACTAATATGTGTATTGTGAAAAAGGAAAGGTTTAGTGAGGTTTTCTTGAGTGGCTGAGAGGTACCTTGGGTTGCAAGGAGAGTGTTTGCCATGGTAGCATGGGGTATTAAATGGGAAATAGCATGTTAAGGGTATTATGATATGTGTATGTGGTGAATTTGATGGAAAAAAAAGGCATGTAATCATATTTTCATGGTGTGGCTAAAGCATGTACAAGGCATGTCAAGGCTTGGTTTGCATGTTATATGATGTGCATGTGTGTATGTATGTGTAAATAATGCCAATGTATGTGTATGCATGGACGAATATGAAGAAAAACATGGATATGGTTGTTTACAAGCTTTGGCTGAAAGGTATGTGAGGTGAGTTTGGCATGATAGGCATGTTGTGGTATGGTATGGGTATGTGTGAATGGCATGGCATTTTGAGCATGGAATGTGTAATGTGAACTTGGCATGAAATATGTAAACATGTATAAGTAATGAGGCATGAAAATGGATAAAGATAGGTAAGCACTTAAAGCTTAGAATGAGGTTAAAAAGAGACTTTAAAATGGCATAAAATAACATGGTAAAATTGACTTAATATGGAACCTCAAATGGCATGGAACTTAACCTAAACTTTGGATACTTTATGATGACTATATGAAATGAAGTTGAGGCCACTTTTTAGGCCATTTGAGATTTGTAATTAGATATGGCTTTAGGCCTATGACAATGTGTGATAATGGTTGCAAGTGGCAGGGGAAAATGCTAAGGGAAGGACATATTTTGGACCTATAATGCTATACGTAAAATGTAAAAGCAACCTATAACTATCCCAAAAAAATGAATTATGGACTTAGACATTGAAAATGCTTTGAACTTGGACATAAATGGACTTAAATTAATAGCTTAGAGTAAATTAAAGTAGACTTAATGGTGCCTAAGAAAGTGACTTAAAATGACTTAGAAAAATTGATCTGTAACTGTCCTTTAGGATAAAAAATGACCTATAACAGTCCAAGTCAAATTTTGACTATCAAAATAAATTCATAACTATCTATTTTTCACTTCTAAATATTATAATATGATCATCAGTAAATAAATGGATATAAAATAAGGTCAGATGGCCCATTAGTTAGACACCCATTAGATGGGTTGATTAGTCAACTTAGGGATTAGCAGCTGCTAGATATTTGATATTGATTTTTTGGATATTGGGAGGTCTATGGACTAATCCCTGCTATGCTTCAAAAGTGTTTGATGTTGATTATTATATAGATATCGAAAGGTCTAGGGACATATTGTTGCTATCCACTAAAATTCCTTGTTATGATTTTTGGATGTTAGGAGGTCTACAAATTGATCCCTACTATCCACAATGTGTTTGGTAGTTGATTTGTTTGAGATATTATGAGGTCTATGGACTATTCCCTGCTATATTCTATCTGGTATTGGAAGGTTCAAGTGAACTGATCCCTAATAACAGACTAAGCAAGTGCAGAGGTTGGTGTCCAAAATGTGGGCCACTGCATAACTTTTTAGTTCCCTTTTGGTCTAGTGTCTTTAAGTGTATTCTATCTAGTCATGCCTAGTAAATTAAATTGAATAAATATACAGACCTAATTGATGAAAATTGATAGAATAATTAAATTAATTAAACTCACTACAGTGGCATAATTTTAATTAAATAAATCGAGAGACTGATTAATTGGAATTAGTGTCTTGCTTGAATTTAATATATGCATTACATCTATAGCCTATGATTGCATCTGAGTGCTTACATATGGCATGTTTTAATTTATTAGATTCACCACTGAGTTTTATACTCAGTGTACCAGTGTTTTAGTGCATAGGTTACAGAGGTAAGTAGTCCAACCTCGGAGATCATGTAATATAGCAACACAAACTGTGAAGGGTATATAGCAGTCTTTTCTTTGTTTTATTAGTTAGCACTTATGTAAACACTATAGGTTATGGGTTTAGCATGCTTAGAGGCTACTTGTGTCTGTACATATTAAAAGGATAGATATTGTAACACCCCCTGCCCATTCTCTATCACTAACTGTAACACCCCCTGCCCATTCTCTATAAAAATAGACAGGACATGCTACTACCCTTGAGGTCACCCATCTTTTGATTTCCCCAAAGGTCTTTCGTTTAACCCCT
>CANXYI010786203.1:0-15539 GCA_948208565.1 Hura crepitans | reverse complement strand
TACTAATATACATGTTATAGAAAATTAGGCAGCACAGCGGCTACCTATGTGACATGATAAATTTCTTTTTTACTTATAAAAGCACTTCTAATAGCAACAGTGTCATTCTACCTCCTTATGGACCCTTCTAGTCTCCTAGTTAACATCATCACACATGAATAACACATCACAATTATATAAGGCCTCAAGCCTATAGTCATTAGAAAATCATAAAAACAAGTAATTCAGATGAACCACTTATTTATAAACATCACACCTATCCTTTTTATATACAGACAAAAGTAGCCTCTAAAGAATGATAAATCCATAACCTACAGTGTTTACATGAGTGCTAACTTGACAAAACAAAGGAAAAAGAGACTCTATGTACCTTTCAAAGTATGTACTGCTACACTGCACGATCTTTGAGGCTAGATTGCTTACTTTTACAACCTAGTCATAAAAGCACTAGAACGCTGAGTATAAAACTCAGTAGTGAATTTAAGATATTTAAAACATGTTATATGCAATGGTTCTTATGCAATAACAATATGATAGTCAATATGCAATGTGTGGAAGGTATATTAGTTAATTCATGCAATTTAGGTGATTTGCAACATTTCCCCAATAATTACCATAGTGCCATTGTGATAATTTCAATAAAATTAATTATTCAGTAAACTTCCATCATTTAGGTTTGTATATTAATTCAATTTAATTTAATAGGCCCAACTAGAGAGACTACACCTAAGACACTAGACCAAAAGGGAACTAAAAAGTTATGCAGTGGCCTAAATTTTAGACCCCGACCACTGCACTAGCCTAGTCTGATAGTAGGGATCAGTTCACTTGAACCTCCCAATACAATATAGGAGATAGCAGGGATCAGTCCATAGACCTCCCAATATCTCAAACAAATTAACCCTAATCACATTGTAAATAGCAGGGATCAATCCGTAGACCTCTTAATATCGAAAAATGATAGCAAGAAACTTCAGCGTATAGCAAGGATTAGTCCATAGAGCTCCCAATATCTAAATAATTATTAACATCAAACACTTCCAAAGGATAGCAAGGATCAATCTGTAGACCTCCCAATATCCAAAAAATCATCAGTAATTATCTAGCTAGTGCTAATCCTAAGTTGACCAGTCAACCTATCCAGCGGGTGTCTAACTAATGGGCTATCTAACTTTCTTTTGTCCATGTATTTATTGATCATCATATTATAATATTTGAAAGTAAAAACAGATAGTTATAAAGGACAATCAAAATTTTACCTAGACAGTTATAGGTCATTTTTGGTCTTACTAGATAGTTATAGGTTTATTTTTCTAGGTCATTTTATGTCACTTTCTTAGGCATAGTTAAGTTCACATTAAGTCTAGTGTAAGCCATTATTTTAAACCCAATTATATCTATGTTCAAGACCATATATAGTGCATAAGTTTTTAGGTCATTTTACAACATAGTTATAGGTCATTTTTATATTTTGTGTATGCCATTAGATGTGTAAAATAAGTCTTTTACATGTCATTTTCCTTTGCCAATTACACCAATTTTCATTCATGATCACAGGCCTAAAGCAGCCTTAAATTATATATACCAAATGACCTTAAAAGGGGCTTCAAATTCATTGCATATAAACCTCATAAAATGTCCAAACTTAACGTTTCAATTACATAACAATTTAGGTCAATTTTGTGGTTAATTCCATTATTGCATTTTAGGCTATTTTCAAGTCTCTTTTTAACTACATTCCAACCTTAAATTCCATACCAACATTTATACATTTTCATGTCTTATTAGCCATACATGTTTACCTATCTCATGCCAAGTGCACATTACACAACACATGCCAATTATGCCATTCCATTCTCACACACACATACTATGCCATATCATACTTACCATGTAAAATTTACCTTGCATACCTCTCGGCCAATGCTTGCCAAAGGCCATATACATGCTTTTCTTCACATTTAATCAAATAGACATATACAATGGCATTATTTAAGCATGCATATACATACACCATGATCATATCATGCAAACCAAGCCATGGCATGCCTTGTACATATCTTAGCCATACCCAGTTATCATACACACAACATTTTTTCTCCAAATTCACCACGTATACCTATAATGCCATCCCTAACATACAAATTCCAATTAAATGTATCATGTTAACTTGCCATACACCTAGCATACATCTTAAGGCACCCTTTCAGCCAACTAAGGTATAATAGCAACACTGCTAATTTTCACCATACACATGCACAATTCATCCATTTCTATATCAAACACACTAGAAACCATCACCTTTTAACCTAATTCAAGCCATACACTCAACACACACACACACACTCACACTAACACTCTTGGCCAAAATGAGGCCAAGACCTTTCCTTCAATCCTTCCACCCAATCACTATACAATTCATTCATTTAACATGGAATTAACCATAATATAAGCATAACACACTATTTTCCCTACACTAACCACCTTAACCACAAGTTCCATACACCATTCCTGCATACGTTGCTCATAATTTCTAGATGACATGCCTCAGATACATTTAATTCACTTACCTTCACTTGAAATAGAGCCTTGCTTATCTTTTGGCACCTTTATTCTCCTTATTGAACCTTTATTTTCCTTATTCTTTCGTATATGCCTCTTCCCTTTAGAAAATCCATAAAAAATTCTATAAGTTCCCTAATGGACATCTAAGAAAATTGGCACTCTTAGAATGGTTAAATCCTCTAAGATATAAAATAAAAAGGGAGGAAACACTTAAGCATATAAAGTTAGTTTCCAAGAACCCTTTATGTACACTTAAAGGCTCCTTGAATTTTCTTGGATTTTATGGACATCTATGGTCTTCAAACACTTTAAAGATCAATTTACAACTCATCATTAGAATTTTTGGTGGTAATTAGGGAGAGAAAAAAACTTAAAAAGCCATTAAAATAGAGGGATGAAGGTGGTAATAGCATAAGGAGAGAGAGGAGGAAGAAAAGGGAAAAGAGTGAAGGAGTGAGGTATTTATGTTATGTGGATATCTAGGTGGCTCAATGGAGTATATCTAGTGGTTGAGGTGGCTTGGGTGGAGACACATGTCACCCGAGTACCTTAAAAATGAACGATTTTGGTAGAAACTTTAGAGAATTTAAAAAATTTACTTAAATCACCAAAAATCATTATGTTTGTTTCAAAAATCCTCTATTAGTCACATTTATTAGCTCGTAAAATTTCATGACCAAATTCCCTCAGTAATACTGTTAACTAACTACCTTGAATTACATGTAAAACCTAAAATTAAGAAAAAAATAGCAAATGATCTCGTAATTTAAAAATTTATTCACCAATAGACTCAAGGGAATTTTTAACCTTTAGGGTATGGTATTTTCTAGTTTGTTGAGGCATATCCTAAGACATTCCTAGCTCAAATCTATCTGAGCCTATAACCCACTAAATTACTACTTAAAATAATTTATTGGTTCTACGAAATCTTTAAATTAAGTAATTTTCATAATTTTCAAGGCCCTAAAAGTTTCATGACTAGTACACCTTACCTCAGGCCTTGTGAAAGTGACTCGGCACTCTTTTCGAGTCTCGGAGGTATTGTTCAAAGAGCCTTGACTCATGGGCGTTACAACTTACATCATATTCTTACCTTCACTATCACTACACATACATAATTCGGCCAAATACACTTTAAACCACATTTAAACATTACTAACTTCGTAAGTACATGTTTTAGCCAACATATATAACCCATCTAAGTCCATTCTTTTTAAGTTAGTTTAAGCATGCATAAAACATTTTTTTTATGGTCATACATACATAAGTTGCTCAAAACCTTAACTTTACAAATGCATACGCAAGCATACCATTCATCTAAGGGAACATCATTCCACATCTTTCTTTTCTTGCCTTATTTTTTAACTTAACATGCTTTAAACATTCCATTAACATCATTCACAACTTAATTAAAAACCAAACCATGCATATTTGTAAACACCACATAAAACATACAATACAGATGAGCATACACTTAAATTTAAGAATTCAACTCAAAATTAACACATAAGTCATTAAATTCACTTACAACTAATGTCCAAATACACTAATTATGCTTTTTCTTTGCTTTTCTCAATCACCTTTCCCTCTTTGTCTATAAAAATATTAAATTTCAAATTATAAAATTTCTAAATAAATTCGTTTGAATTTCAAACCTAAAATTAAACATCAATACATCTAATTGACATTAAATTCAATCCTATAAAAAACATAAAAATCAAGAATTGAGCACTTACCCTTTATGAAGACACCATTCACTTAAATGTGAATTCTCTAACTCTAGCCTTGTTTCAGCAAAACTATTTATAGAATATGCATCTAAGAATGTAGAGGCTTGATTTATAATGAAATTTAATTAATAATGATTTTGTTTAGTATTATAAAGAAGAAAATAAAAAAATAAATAAGAGGAAGCATTAATGGCATTAGCAATTAGATGTAAAAGATGATAATTTTGGTCTTTAATTTGAACTTAAATTCCTTTATATTTTATAAGGTGGATGGTAGGATTGAAGGCATATGTTAAATCCTAAGGCTAATATTAGTTATTGCCTTGATATCTCTTTAAAAATTCATTCTTTGGTTTTGAACAATCATTTTGATTCTCTTTTTGTGTCAATAATTAGGAAAATGTGTGTTTTAGGTTCATTGAGGAAATTGTAATTTAATTTCGAAGCGAATAATTTAAATTAAGCAATTACATCTTTAATTAATTTCTTTAAACTACATCTTAATGTTAGAAAATTTAAAATCCAATACCATTTGCTTAGTTAGAATTTTGAACATCAGGCCATTTTATTTTTGAATTATTTTGAGCACTTATGAAATATTTTATTTTTAACCTTCATCTGAGTTACTATCACAAAACACTAAGGGAAAATTTTACTTGCATTTTTTTCTTCTTAAATGGCTTCAATTTTATTCCAAATTACACCAATAATTATTCTATAATTAATACTTCCATTCAGTAACATTAGTGTGACTTGGGTTTTTAAAATCACTATTTACTGTCCGAGAAGTATGATTCATATCATGGGAAATTATAGGTAGTACATTTCTTCCCCTCTTAAAATAAGTTTGTCCATGAAATTACTTAGTTTAAATAGGTGAGGATACTAGGTCTTCCTTTATTCTTCACTCTCTAATTTTGCCTCTTCTATTTTGTAATTCTTCCTTAATACTTTTACTAGAGACACTAATTTGTTTTTTAATTCTTTAATCTCCCAAGCCAAAATCGACCCCAGTCTTTTTTTATAAGTGAGATCTTGCTACACTTTTATTTTTTTCCTAATAACACATGAGAGGGATCCAGCCTGTATCACCTTAACATTGATGTATGGAATACATTATGAAACTGCAATAATTCCTGAGCCAAGACCAACTGATATGCCATTGGTCTTATACGCTCTATATTCTTATATGGAATAATGAACTCAAGGCATAACTTGCATTTTTTTTGCCAAATTGAAGCTTCTTTTACCATGGCCATAGCTTGTCACCAAAATCATGTTCAATGTTCTTCCATTTTAAATTAGCGTATAACTTTTGTTGATATATGGCTACTTTCAATCTCTTTTTTATAATTTTAACTTTCTTTTTTGCATCCCTAACTAAGTCAGGTCCCATCAACTTGCATTCACCTAACTCATTCCAACAGATTGAAAGTTTGCACTTTATTCAATATAGTGTTTCATACGGGGCCATACCTAAGCTAGCTTAATGGCTATTATTATATACAAATTCTACTAAAGACACATAATGCCTTGAAATTATAAGGCAAAGCTCTACAACATATCTTTAAGCACCTATAGAGATATGTTTTAATGTAGGCATTTTGATTATTCAACATTAACATTACTTAGCTTCATAAATCACCTCAATAAATTTTTTAGATTATTCATCTATTTATGGGTGGAATGTTGTACTGAATGTAAGGGGAGAACCCAAATCATGATGTAGATTTTTTTTATTACCTTGAAATGAACCTTGGATCTTTAACAAATATGATAAAGGATGGTACACCATGCAATCTCACAATTTTATCTATGCATAATTATGCCAGCTTCTCCAGGGAATAATTTATTTTAATAGGAATGAAGTGCCTTGTCTTAGTAAGTTGGTCTACAATCACCCATATAGTAACACATTTATTCCAAGTAGGAGGTAATCCAATATCAAAGTCCATTATTACTCTCCAATTTTCATTCTAGAATTATTTTAGGGTGGAGCAACCCAAAAGGAACTTAATGTTCCACTTTCAACTGTTGTCAAATGAAGCATAGAGTTATGTACTCAGTCACACCTCGATTCATTCCTAGCCATTAATACTATGGTTTCAAATTAAGATACATATTTATTCTTCCAAGATGTATTCCATAGAGAGTATCATATGCCTCTTATAAAATCCACTTCTTAATATCTTCCATATTTGGTACAAATGATTGATTTTGGTGGTATTGACACCCATCTACGTTGATCTAATATTTTGTGATCTCCCCTCTTTTGGAATGATTTATAAACATGTATAAGCTAACTATATTAAGTGTTTGCCTCTTTCACTTGCTAAATTAAACTAGGCTTTACTTGCAATTTTGCTAGGAGTGCACCATTATTTATATCCTAGAATCTAACATTTAATGTTCTCATGGCTATAAGGATTTTTCAACTTAATGTATTAACTACCATATTAGCGTTCCTGGATGGTAATTGATCAAATAATCATACAATTTTATCAATTCCACCCATTGCCTTTCCCTCACATTTAATTCTTTTTATGTTAGGAGGAATTTTAATCTCTTATGATTTATATATATAGCATTTCTCACCATATAGATAATGTCTCCACACTTTCAAGGCACAAACAATAACAACCAATTCTATATCATATGTCTAGTAGTTTCATTCATAGGGCTTCAGTTGTCAAGATGCCTATGCCACCACTTTGCCGTCTTGGATTAATTAACATCTACGCCCTTGTGAAACATCACTATAAAAAATAAACTCCTTCCCTAATTACTACTTCTATCAGGATAGGAGATTTAGTCAACATGTCTTTTAATTTGTCAATAATTTTTTAACATTTATCAACCTATACAAACCTTATTTGTAATGCCTATGTATTTTGAGGCTCTATGAATATTGCCATTAGGTTCGGGAGGTGTTCCCGGGGTAATGTGTCACATGCTTGTAAACTGAGGCAATGGCCCTGGTGATGAAATTTTAAGGAGCTTTAATCTAATGAAAATAATAAAATTTAAAAATTTAGTAGAACCAACAAATCATTTCAAACTATAAGTAAACCCCTAATACAATAAAAATTTCTCGAGCTAGGATAAGGCCGGGATGTGCCCAGAAGAAGCGAAAAATAGTGGACCCTAAAACTCAAAAATTACACTAAGTCTAATAGTAAAAGAGTTTTTAGAATCAAAGGTCATTCACAAATTTTGTAATTTTTTAGGTTGGAACATAAATCAAGGCAATTTGAAAACTGCTCTATCGTTAGAATATGGCCATGAAAATTTACAAGCTAGTAGAGGGGATTGAAATAGGAATTTTAAAATAAACAGTATAATTTTCTAAGCTTCGAGTGAATTACTATGAATTTTTGAAGTTTGCAAAAAAAAAAGAGATGGTTCGAGAGGTTTTGGGATAGCCTTATCAAGTTTAAATGGGACCCACACCATGCCAAGTGTCCAATGAGGCTTGCCATGTGGCAAAACCCATTGGACTTAAGGATTTCCACTTGGAGAAAAAGGAAAATTTCTTCCTCATTTTTCCTATTGTTGTCAATGCCAGGGAGGAACTTTCCTAGGCATAACTCTTTTAGTTCTTCACCAAAAATGGTGATTTTGGTTTTAAAATATAAGTTTGTCTATTAGGCACCACGAGAAAAATGAAATAGGCAAAAAGAAAATCTCAATTGGGAGATAAAATTCCCTAAAGGTCATTAGTTCAGACAGTTCAGAATGCTAACCCTTAGGTGAGTTCATGGCTTTTTCTCCTCCATTTCTTAGGATTTTTGGCTACCATTTAATATTAAATTATGTTTAACACATGTGAAACTATGTGTGTGAGGTGTTAGTGGCAATTGGATAGCAAATAGAGGTCCATAAAGGAGGAGAAATTCATCATGGAAAGGCTAGCAACTTATGCAATTAAGGGCTTCAAGTGTTCCTCTTAACAAGTAAGTGAATTCCTCCATTTACATCATGCCCCTAATTTCTAGCTACTCATTTTCTTAGTTGTAAAGATGTTAAGCATGTGAATTAGCTTAAGCAAAGTAATGAAAGTAAGGTATAGTAGCATGAATTTCCATAGAAGGTTTTATATATGGTTAATTGGTTAAAATAGTTAGGTTTGGTGGGATTTGTATAGTTGGCCAAGAAGTGTATATGAGGAATGTTGTGTGTTCATGGTGATTATTATGTGCTATGGCATTTGGGAATGAACTATGATTTGGATGTTGTTAAGAAATAGAAGTGTGAGTAAAATTGTTAGCAAAGTGCATGTATAGCCTAGGATGTGTACATGTTGTAGTCGAGAGGTATGTCAGCTTGGAACATGTGTATGGTTAGTTTTAATGGTCTTATGTAATGTTTGATGTATGAATTAATGCTATGTTATATGAGAAGAGGGATATATGCATGAATGTGTGGTGATTCCACTATGGCCGAGACATGTATAGCTTGTGTGATGGCATGGCATACATAGTATGAAGTATACATGTATGTGTATATGCTAACATTGTAATAGGTAAGATGTATGTATGATAAATGATGTAAAAATACATGTAAAGGCAAGGAATCCCATAGTGGCTGAGAGGTATAGAAGCTATGGGAAGGTTGTGATAAGTATAGCCTATGTAAAGGCTTTATGCCTATAAATGTTATGAGGTAATGTTTATGGAATGCATGAGATTTTGACATAAACTAGTTAAAGTTTATTTTAAAATGGTATGATAGGTGGTGAGAAAACTACTTGAAAATTGCTTGAAATTTACTATGTAAATTGACTTAGATTTGCCTTTAAGGTCTATGGTTCTAGAATGACTTATGTATTTAACCTTTAGGCCTATAATGACTGTAATGACCTTACACTAAGCAATGCATATGGCATGGTAATATTTTAAATGTACTTCAAGAATGTATCTTGAAATGATTAAAAAGGTGGGACTAAAACATATGTTAATTACCTAGAATAATGGATTAAAAAGTGGCTTGAAATAAACTATGAGAATTAAACATAAATTTATGCCTTTGGGGCTAGCTTTGAGATATATGCATGAATTGCAATTGTGCCTATTGTTTAGCATTGGAAGTGGCCTAGATATATTTGGCTTTAGGCCTATGAATGTACTTAATAAGGTGTTGAAAACTAGGCTATAATTGGGCATAAAACAATCCTAGAAATGAACTTTGAAATGTGGTCGAAATAACTTCTAACTATCCACTTAAGAATTACCTAAACAAAAAATGTCACTGAATAGAAAGTGTTAGTTTCCATAGAACTAATGCTATGATAAATTATAACTTATTAAACCTTATATATTGGTAATAACAGAACTTAATTTTTATTTGGGATTTTTACTCAGTAGAGTCAAAATGCAGCCATACAAGAATAGCTGAAAAAGTAAATTGTGTAATGAAAATGATAACAGTCTGTATTTGCAACTTAAATATTATAAGAACACTATAGATCAATAAATGGTCTTAAAATAAGCTACTTGGCCCATTAGTTAGATACCCACTAATTGGCTATTTGATGTTTAGGCAGTGAATATTATTTATTACTGGGGAGCACTACGGGCTAATCTCCATTATGTCACATTCCAGATGATATTATTTGTTATTAGGGAGGCCTACGGGCTGATAACCATTATGTCACACTGATATTATTTAATTACGTCTAGAGAGGCTAGGGCTGATCTTCATTATAGCACAAATGTCGATGTAATGGCATAGGTCTAAAATGGGGACCACTACACCAGTATATTTTCCCTCTAGATCTAGTGTTTGTTAGGGATGTCTTCGAGTTAGGCCAGTTAATATGATTGAATAAGATTAATAAATTCATATATGATTAGGATACTAAATATAGGGGCATTTTAGTAACTTTTTTACTAATGATGAATAAATGCTTAAAATGGTCTAGTATATGCATGAAGTGACTAATAATGATTAAAGACATAAATTATGTGCCTTGGGATAAATTAATTAGATAATTACGGGCATAAATACCTTAGGGATAAAATAGTAATTAAACAAGTTAGTTTCTTTAACTGAACTAAGTTATTAGGATAAAACTAGAATGAAAGTATAATACATGGGCTAGCCTATGGATAAGTTTTAATGGTTGAATTCACCACCGAGTATTTTTATACTCAGTGTACCAATTTTGGTGCACAGGTACCAAGGTCAAGGATATTGCCTCGTAAAGCGTGTAATGGAGTTCAAAGGACATTCTTGAGAAGACTAATCATGTATAGATATATGATTTTACAATCTATGTATTAGGTGGGGAATATAGGTGTGATGTAAATAAAAGGGACATAGGGTAGTATCTATATAAATGGGTTGTTCTGTAATAATCCCCATAACTATTTTCTTATTTTCAAGTGATTTGTATGCATGCTTTTGAGCTTGAGGCCCTGTATGTTTATTATGGCTTGAGGCTTATGACTGTTGTGTGTTAGATGATGGTGATAAGAAAATAGCTAGGGGACTAGATGGGTTCAGGAGATGTGATATATTATATTGAAGTGTCTACAAGTAGATATGATTTAAGGAATGGTGACCAGGGCAGCCATTATGGTGCCAAATTTTTAGATGACACCAGATCATGTTAAATGCTATCTATAATATCTTAAACATGATGAAATAAGTTAAAATGGATTATAAGAACTGGCCTAAATAATTTTGTAATAAGATAGAGTTGGCTAGTGTAGTTTGAGTAAAAGTTAAATGAATGAACATAGGGGAAATTTTCAAATGGGTGACCTATCAGGAAATGCATCGCTTATTGGGTTTCTTTTAGAATCTTGTAAAGGTGTTACATTTTGTGGTATCAGAGCATATTTTAATGTTCTTAAGCTAAGTACATGAGTACGATTGTCTAAGTATTAAATTTCTTTGAATTGTTACACTACCTGAGGCTAAGAAGGAAAAGTCTTCTATAATATAGAAATGACTAATCAAGTTACATAAAGGAGGGGATAAGGGACTAAAATGGTTTTGTGACCATAGTTATATGGGGGAGCAAGTTATATATTAGCACTAAAAAAACTAGTAATGTTGCTTACCAGCTAGAGTCACAAGAGACTGACTAATAGTCGATAGGAGTAATCCCCGTCCTGGTACACTGGGAAGTAGTACATGAAAGGATCTTATCTGATTCCTGAAGAATGCTAAGGGGATAATTTCAAATGATGTGTAGGGAATGTAAGAGATTCTTGTCAAGATTGAATGTAAGGTCAAGGATATAGATAGCTAAACCTCAAAAAGAGGGATTTTGCAGTACCAGTAGTAGTTGCATGTGGCAGGAAGGAAATGGTTCCAGAATGGAGAGATCTCTTTTGGAGAAAGAGGTAGTTTAGTTATAGGCATAGTCTCAGCTTAGGTCCTAGTACTAGCTACGGTACTAGGGGCAGAAGCAGACATAAACCCAAAGGTCAAGGTAGGCTTCTACTAGTAAACCTCTATTACCTCCTCGGGTTGATAGTACTCCTATTACAAGGGGTAATCGGAGTGGATATTTCATGCATGTCATTAGTTAGAAAAGGCACTGGGGGCAGTGTAAAAAAGGCAAGAGAGGGGAATGTTTCCATAGTTGTGTTAAAGACCACTATAGAAAGAGTGCCCTCTGGGATAGGTATAGGTTGCTCAAACACAGGTACCTAATGTTGCACCCCAAAGTAAGGATCAGAGGTATACTAAAGGAGAGCAATTTAGTGCTGGTTAGGGTACTAGTGTAAAGGCTTATACTTCAACCAAGCAGTATGCAGTGAAAACTAGAGAAGAGGCTGTAACACTAGATGGTATAACTGATATTGTATTTATTTAATGTTACAATCTTGGCTTTGATAGACCCTAATTTAATGCCTTATGCGTATACATTGCATAAACGCAGAATAGGTAAATAGAGCATAAGCATGTTGGTGCAGACACCAGAGTTAGTAACCCTATGGGCATTGTGTGATTGTGAATAGGGTGTATAGAAGATGCCTTCTGGTGATTTAGGGATATAGATTATTAGTGATTTGATTGAATTGCATTTCAATGAATTGATGTAATCCTAGGATGGATTAGCTTACTAAGTATCATGCTATGACTGATTGTAAACATAGAAAGTTGACCCTCTAGATTATACAAGGACTGATAGTGATAAGGGACAGTGAGAAGAACCTTCTGGGCAATCTTATCTTTGCTATTAAGAATATAACAACTCCTTCAGAAGGGGTGAGGCATGTTTGGCGTATGGTGTTGATTTGAATGATTTAATTCTTATATGGCATACATTCCAGTTGTACCTGAGTTTTATATACTCCCTGATGAGCTATCAAGCTTATTATGTTAGAAAGAGTAGAATTTGATATTGAAACGTATCCTGGTATTGCTTTAGTGTTTATTGTTTATATAGAATGGCATCTAGTGAAATAAAAAGGATTGAGAGTATAGCTGCAAGAGCTTTGAGATAATGGTTTTATTAGTATAACCCTTTAGAAAGTGCTTATAGTGTTTATTAAGAATGAAAGACAGGTCGATTAGGTTGTATATTACTTTATAGGTAGTTGATTAGAGTGATTATGGAGAATGAGCATCCCTTATTTTGATGGATGATCTCTTTGATCATTTTAGAGGGGTTGGTCAATTTTCTAAAATTGGTATGAGATTTGGATAATATCGACTAAGAATTTAAAGGAAGCTAATGTTTCTAAAACTATTCCTAGAACTCAATGTGGGCATTCTGAGTTTTGGTGGTTCCTTTGTGGATACACTAATATCTCAACAGTTTTATGGAACTCACGAATAAAAACTTCCAATCTTATGTATATGAGTGGTGGTGGTGGTTATAGATGGTAGTCTGAGGAATTCTAGGGACTAGAAAGACTATGAACAGTGCTTAAAGGTTGTGTTATAGAACCTGAAAGAGAGACAGTTGTGTGCCCAGCTCAATAAATGTGAGTTTAGCTGAGTAAGGTTTATTCCTTAGGCCACATGGTGTTAGTAGAAAGAAAAAAAGTTAACTCTAGGAAGGTAAAGGCAATACTAAATAAGGAACCACCTAGGAAGGTAACTAAGGTGAGAAATTTTCTAGGCTTAGTTGATATTACAAAAGACTTGTAAAGGGACTTCCATTATTGCCACTCCTTCAACCTAGTGAGTTAGGATGAGGTGTGAGATTAGATTGAAAATGATAAGTGTCAAGCCAATTGTGAGCAATTGAGGAAAATGCTGATAGGGATTCCTACCCTAGTTTAATTTGAACAAGGGATGGACTTTACTGTGTATAGTGATGTTTTATAGAAAGGTCTTAAATATGTGTTGATACGGGAAGAAAGTAGTGGCTTATGCTTTAAGACAGTTAAAGCCACATGAGAAGAATTATCTTACCCATAATTTAGGGCCAACTACTATTGTGTTTGTGTTAACAACATCGAGGCACAATATGTATAAAGAGAAGTGCTGCATATATACATAGATTATAAGAGAAAGAAATATCTCCTTACTCAAGAAAAGTTGAACCTGAGACAAAGAAGCTAGTTAAAGTTAATCAATGATTGTGATGGCCTGACAGGTTACCCACTAGTGAGAGTCAATGTGATAGCAGAAGCTAAGCACAAGAAATTTATGATAATCTTAAAAAGCATGAATGTTAATTACAGTACCCTTCAGGACATGATGTCCTAACTAGGTTATAGATAAAACTAGATGGTTGATAGCAAATGAGGAGAAAACAGATGGAAGGGAATAGTGAGCCCAGATGGTAAATAAGACCTAAGAGGGAAGACTATAGGGTCTGGGTTGATAGAAAATGAGTAGTTGTATCATCAGAATAGGTTATGCATATCTTATACAAAGAACCTAAGGTTGTAGATGTTTAAGGAAGACATATGAGACTCCTCATTTTGTGTATTTATGGAGGAAAATTTGAGTTTGGAAATTTGATTATTGATGGCTTGATATGTATAAAGATATGGCAGAATATAATGCCAAGTGTTTGGCATGCCAGTAAATGGATGCTGAGATATGATATGGCCTTTCATCCTCAGTCTGACTAACAGTTAAAGAGGATATAGATATTTGATAATATGTCATTCGATGACATTAGAAAGCTTATGGATAGCTAGAATAGATATATATATGTTCTTTGCAGAGATTGCCTATGATAGCAGATACCAGTTTAGCTTAGAGATGGACCCATATGAGGCATCGTATGGTAGACGATGCAGGACTCCTTCGAGTTAAAGTGGAGTTAGTGAGAAATATTGAATATAAAGTTAGGGAGAAAGTATTTCTAGAGGTTTCTTTAACGAGAAAGGTGTAAAGGTATGTGGAAAAAGGGAAATTGAGTCCTAAGTTCATAAGACCCTATGAGAGTACAGATAGGGTCAGACCTCTAGCATATATGCTTGTATTACCCCCTAAGCTATAGCAAATACATTATATTTTCCTTATTTTTATGCTCAGGAGGTATAAATCTAATATATTATATGTGATCTTGATAGCAAATATGGAAGTATATCTAGTTTTGAGTTATAAAGAAGGACTGATATAGAGTATGACTCATAAGATGAGATAGTTAGGGAATGAGTCCATTCGACGGTTATGGTGCTTTAGAGGTATCAAAATGCAGACGAAGTTACCTGAGAGCTTAGTAACCTCTTTAATTGCTCCAGGCATTTTTTTAGGATGAAATTTTAAGAGGGGAAGAAATGTAATGACTATGTTTTCCAATCACCGTCAATAGTGACACTAGGTTCGAGAGGTGTGCTTAAGTTACCGAGTCATGTGCATGTAAATCGAGGTGGTGACACTGGTCATGAAACTTTGAGGGGCCTTAATCTGATGAAAAGAGAAAATTTTAAAAATTTAGCAGAACCAATAATTCATTTTAGACTATAAGTAACCCTTTGGTATAAAAAAATTTCTCGGGCAAGGATAAACTCGAGATGTGCCTAGACGGAACCAAAAATAGTGGACAATGAAGCTCAAAAATTTGGCTGAGTCTAGTGGTGAAAGAATTTTTTGGAATCGAAGGTCATTTGCAAATTATCATAATTTTAGAGGTTGGCATGCGAATCGAGGCAGTCTGAAAACTGCCTTATCGATGGAATTTGGGCACAAAAATGTATAAGCTAGTAGAGAGGATTAAAATATGAATTTTAAAATAAACGGTGTAACTTTTTGAGGTCAATGTGAATTTTGGTGAATTTTTGAAGTTTGTCAAAAAAATTGAGATGTGTTAGGATGGCTTGG
>CANXYI010786101.1:0-10098 GCA_948208565.1 Hura crepitans | reverse complement strand
TGACCAAAAATAGTATTTTTGATGCGAAGCAAAAATGAAAGTATGAATAAAAATTAAAGGAAAAACAAGTAATTGCACAAATGCAAAAATACAACTCAAATAATTTGCCACATTTAACTAGTAGATGGATAAAATGTTGAAAGAAAAATGAAAAATTGATGAAAAAGTAGGTTGATCAACACACCGGTATATTTGCCTTCAGAAAGATCTCGAGTCAGAATGAAAATGGTGCTAAAATCTTGAAAAAACACCCAAAAACATAGGGTTTAGACGAGTATTTTGGTGTTTTTTATGCAGTTTCTCTCTTTAGAATATTTTCTCTCTCCTCAAATTGACCAACCTTAGCTCAAAATGACCTAATTGGCTTTTATGCATAACCCCCGAGGCAGAAAAACAGGCGCTTTGATTGAAAAAGGCCGTTTCCCAATGCAGTAATAGCCAAAATGGTCATTTCCCTATTTTAGGCCTAGAATAGGTATCCCATGCCCAAAACAGCCCGCTTTGGGCCAAAACGGTCAAAATGGCCGTTTTTACTTGTAAAATGGCAATTTTCGAGTTTTTTTAAAGAAAAAGTTTTAAATTCTTCGGTTTGCATGTAAAAAATCCATTTTTGGGATTTTTGTCCTTTTTATCATCATTAGGTAAGCCGAACCTAGGAGCCCTAGAGACCCAATGTCTACAGGGAAGAATTTTTGGAGTCCTCAAAAATTAAAATCACATTTTTAAAGCTTTAAATTTAAATAGGATTAATTGTAGCCATCAGATCGCCATGTGGCTCAATCATGGCCATCGATGGTCTTAATATAAAAAGGTTAGTTCATGTGTCTATGTGTTGCATAAGATCAAGAAGCCATCTTCTCCTCCATCTCCCTTATAGCTGACACCATACCCCTCTGTCTCCTCTCCAATTTTATTTATTCATTACTCCCTCAATTCTCACTCTTATCACTCCTAGAATTCCAAATTAGTGTCAATTTTAAAAGAACAGGTAGAATTTAGGGGTAAAAGAGAGGTTTATACATTTAAGGTTTTTAACCCCTAAATCAAGGTAAACCCTAAATTGAAACCCTAGCATTTTTATAGGTAATTAGGGATGCTTGGTTTAATGATTTTAGTGTTATTTTTGAGTTTGGTGTAGTGTAAAATTTTTTATGAATTTTTCTACTTAAATTTCTATTATGTAACTTAGAGAAAGTAGAGGGTACCTAAGCTAAAGGAAAATAAAAGGTGTGAGGTGTCTTTCAAGAAGCTAAACCATCATAGTATAGGTGGATTCAATAAAATATGTATACACCTTTTGTGATTTTGTGCATTTTAAGAATAGGTGCATTATGCATACTTTACTGGTTTGGATAACCCTAAAATGGAAATTAGGTTATATTAGGGTTATGAAATGCTAAATAAATGGAATTAATGGAAATTCGGTCAAAAATAATTTTAATGGTGAAAATTAAAGGTTAGCTGAATGGTATCGTTAGAAAAGACATAGATGTCTAATGTATTTAAGGTTATATTTCACATAATTAAAGTGTATTAGGCTTAAATAAAATGGCACATTATGAATTGGAAATGTAAAATGATATATGTGTATGATGATAGAGATTTTAGTTATGTAACATGTGTATATTTGTGTATTGAGATGTGTGATACATATTTTGTGTTGACGTATTGTGATTTGCAATGTATGTTGATAAAATGATAATGTAATTGATGAAACTTATGCTATGAGGTGAATAATTTGAAATGATCACTTGAATTTAATGAAAAGTGGTAATGCAAGTAATGATGTGATATTGCAAAAATGTGGTTACGTAATGTACCACAAAATGGTAAATTATTGGTTAATAAGTATACCTAAATTGGATGAATGTGTGAGTGGATTCTTATATGAGGAGATATACATAGGATACATAATCTACATGTAACTAAAATGAAGGTGTCAACAGCCTATATGTGTTAGACAACCTACTAGATAGGTTGACTTGTCAACTAGGGTGGTAGCAGCTACTAGGACACTCTGGTGTCATTTTTCATACAAGTGCAGCTGCCATGAGATCCATGAGGGCCACTATACACACATATGTTTCATATTGATATGACATGATATTTTCATATAGGTGCAACCACTAAAATGTCCAACTAAACCACTGCACATATTCTTAATGTGAGTGCAACTATCGAGACATTCAATAGGAGCACAACACAGTTATAGTGATATTTATGCTAGTATAGCAACCGTAAGGTCCAAATTGTGAGCCATTACATGTCAGGATTCCAATATCCAGTATTAGGATTCGTGTCTATCAGATATGTGCTAAGCAAATGGTAAATGAGCACTATATAAAATAATTAAAGAATAAGTTTGAACATAAATTAAGAACATAATTATTATAATTGAAACTAAGGTAACATAGCATAATTGAGTATATGACCACATGAGCATAATATTGTGTGTGCATTCCTTGTGACATATTTTTATGTAGCATTGCATGCTTGGTGTGAATGTGTATTCGAGTGTAAGCATATTTTATTGAATACACCACTAGACTTTATGCTTAGCACGTGTTTCGATGTGTAGGTTATAGATAGTCACCACCAAGCCAACCTCAAAGCAACAATGCAACAGATTCACCTACTATCATCTTCGTATACTTTTGTATTATATAGTGTGATATGTACAAAGGTAGATGACACTCATATGTAAATAGTTGTGACAAGTTAGTTGTCGTATGTAAATAATTCATGTAAGTTTAGTTTTATCCTTAATATGACAAATGTAGTATTACCATGGCTTGCATATGGGTGGACTTGAATATGTGTTGATGGTATAAATGTTATGATTGATATGATACATTGATTGTGATGATGTTAACTGAGATTAGTTGTGAGGATTAGATGGGTCCAGGATAATGGGTTTAGGTTGAGACTTTATAGAAGTGTTATTTTCTATAGGTTTTATTTTAGGGATATGACACTGTGCAGCCTTCATGCTACCAAATTGTTGTCTTAGCATAACAATTTCATTTTATATGCATGTGTATATAAAGCATGATTTTTTTTACATATGGGTCTAAGATATTTCATGATTTCCACATAGGTATAAAAGGGTTTTAAGAAGATAATGGCAAAACTACATAAGGTCAGTTAACTTGTCATCTCTTATTCGAGCTGGTAATGGTTTAGCTAAGGGGTGTCACAATGTACCATCTCTTAATCGGATTTAGCTATCAAGTCAAGTGAGGGTTGTCACATTAGTGGTATCAAAGCAAGGTTTAGGTGTTTCTAGGTGTGTTAGGTTACAT
The DNA here is from genome assembly GCA_948208565.1 of Hura crepitans. Classification (NCBI taxonomy): domain Eukaryota; kingdom Viridiplantae; phylum Streptophyta; class Magnoliopsida; order Malpighiales; family Euphorbiaceae; genus Hura; species Hura crepitans. The sequence goes on along the minus strand of CANXYI010786101.1, from coordinate 6,796 downwards.
ATGAGTGCCATAGGGTTTTATACACATGTGTCACATGACATTACACTGCTTAAGGTTGGTATTTGTTCTTTGAAATAAATTAAAGATGAGTGAGCCAATACTGCCAACTGGTGAAAATGAGGTAGAGAGCCACACTCTTATAATGATCTAGAAGCCAATGGGCTCAGAAGCCTTACTATGTTGTAATGCATTTCCCTAGTAGACACTAGTATAACTAGCACTATTGCAGCAGATGGTGGAATTACTCAGATAGGCTACTATAGTAGTTACCCCGCCTCCGCCACAACTATCCCAAGCTCTTCAGAAGATATACCTAGAGTGGGTAAAGAAAATATGAGCTTTAGATTTCTTGGGGACAAACAGGGATGATTTTGCCATAGTAGAATATTAGCTAGAAAGAACTTACTAAATCTTAGAGCAACTAAAATGTATCCCAGAGGAAAATTTAATTTGTGCCACCTCATTATTATAGAAAGAAGTGTTTCATTAGTGGAAAACAATTTTAGAGTATAAAGCTCTAGTAAACTGGACTTAGGACTTCTTTTTACAGGAGTTTAAGAAGAGGTACATCACAAAGAACTATCTAGAAAAGAAAAGGTATGAGTTTCTAAACATGAAACAAAGGGGAAAACCTATATCAGAATATAAGAAAGAGTTTGCTAGGCTGAGCAAGTATGCAAATGAGATTATACCCACTAAAAAGGAAAGAAACAGAAGGTCTGAGAAGGGCCTAAATATTGAGATTAGGCTATAAGTAGTTATGAGTAAAATTAGGTAGTTTGCTCCATTTGTCATTGCAGCCTACACGGTTAAAGATGTTAAAGGAAAAGAGGGAGAACTTTCAAAAGAAGAGATCATTCACTGCAAGTCAAGCCAGTTTTGCCCCAAAAGTAAGAAAAAAGCATAACGAAAGCCAAGCTATCTAATCATTATAGAAGTTAGCCCTGACTTAGAAATCTAGACAGGTAGGACAATTCAAACCTCGACAGTATAGGTTAGCCATGATTGTACTAATTTTTAGAGCCAGAAGTGCACCACCTATTTGTAGGACATGTAAAAGGAGACATGGAGGCATTTGCTAGATTTCTATTCTAGGTGCATGCTATAGATGCGGGTCTAGAGGTCACTACTAGAAAAAAATTGTCCATTAAGAGCAAAAAAACTACATGCAATTCTTAGCTCTATCACCAGGATCAGTTAGGGGTTAAAAAGAGAACAAGAGAGATAATGTTAGAAGGAGTTAGAAGCCTAGATTAAAAGTGAGTTAGAGGATAAAGTCTTAGGCTCTAACACATTAGTATGTTATTAGAGCTTGAGAGGAGACAATCTCTTTAGATGACATATCTAGTACAGTCTATTTTCTTGATTTACCTATTTTGGCATTAGTTAACCTGAGATTCACACATTCTTATGTTCGCACCATACCAGCATGGAAAAGAGAGTTATAGTCAAAACCTCTAGATATAGAAATCATGGTTAGTAATCCTATAGGACAACATGTGCTAATGGACAGGATATATGACCCTTAACTGTCCAATGACATATCTTTCCAGCAAACCTTATCGAGTTACCCTTTAATGAATTTGACATCATATTGGGTATGGATTGGTTATCTGGACATCATGACATGGTGGATTGTAAACAGAAGAGACTTACTCTCCAAACAGTAAATAGGGATGAAATTACAATAATTAGTGAGAGAGCAGATTTCCTGTCTAATGTTATTTTTGTAGTGACAGATAAAAGAATAATCCAAAAGGGTTGCCAAGCCTATTAGCACATATGGTTGACACTAAAAAGGTAGGACTCGGTGTTAGCCAAATACTAGTAGTGGTAAAATTTCTAGATGTTTTCCTAAATGAGTTGCCAAGGTTACCACTTAAACGTTAACTTGAGTGTGCTATTGAGGTGTACCTAGGCATAGCACCAATAACAATAGCCCATTATAAAATGGCACCTAAAAAATTAAAAAAAAAAAAAACTAAAGATGAAATTGCAAGAGTTATTGGATAAAGGGTTTATTAAACCTAGTATTTCCTTATGGGGAGCACTAGTCCTATTCTTGAAAAAGAAAGATGGTTTACTATGGCTGTGTGTAGACTACAGGCAGCTAAACAAAATGACGATCAAGAACATATACCCACTGCCTAGAATTAATGACTTATTTGATCAACTTAGATGATTAAGCATTTTCTCAAAGATTGATATGAGATCTAGATACCATCAACTCAAGATAAAGGAATCTGATGTGCTAAAAATAGCCTTCTACACTAGATACATGCATTATGAGTTCTTAGTGATGCCTTTTGGGGTAACCAATGCCGCATCTACATTCATGGACTTATGAACATGATATTTAGGGTATACTTGGATCATTTTGTAGTTATGTTCATTGATGGCATTCTAGTGTATTCTAAGACTAGAAAAGAGCACGAATAGCATCTCAAGCTGGTGTTACAGTCTCTAAGAGAAAAACAGCTTTATGCCAAATTGAGCAAGTGTGAATTGTGGCTAAATGGAGTAGCCTTCTCAAGACATATTACCCCAATAATGGGATTAGAGTAGATCCAATTAAAATTAAGGCTATATTGGAATAGAAGCCTCCAAGAACATGACAAAGATTAGGAGTTTCTTAGGATTAGCCAGTTACTATAGGCGGTTTGTCAAAGGATTCTCAATGATTGCTATCCCTATGACATGCCTATTAAGGAAGGATCTGAAATTTGTGTCGGATCATAAATGTCAACAAAGTTTTGACAAATTGAAAGCTATGTTAATAAAAGCTCTTATTCTTACACAACCAGAGTTAATGAAGGACTTTGTCATTTACAATAATGCTTCTCATAATAGACTTTACTGTGTATTCCTGTAGGATGGCAAGGTAGTGGCCTATGTATCCAGGCAATTAAAGCCACATGAAATGAATTTTTTGACACATGATCTAAAGTTAGCTACCATTGTTTTTGCCTTGAAAATATGGAGACATTATTTTTATAGTGAGAGATGCTACATATACACATACTATAAGAGTTTGAAGTACTTCCCTATCTAAAGGGAGTTAAACCTAAGGTAATGAAAGTGGATGGAATTAAACAAGGATTGTGATTGTTTAATCGATTATCATCTCAATAAAGCAAATATGGTAACTGATGCATTAAGCCAAATATTCTTAGGAGACATGAAAGCAATGAACCCTTAGTTGTAGTACCTAAAGGATAGAGCCTTAGTAGTAGAATTACAAGTGAAACCTAGCTTGATTTAATAAGTGATGTATGCCTAGAAAGATTATAGTCAAATCATGTATATAATGGGTTTGATTAAAGAGGGAAAGCCTACTGAATATGAGATCAAGGCAAATGAATGCTTGTATTACCATGATCATCTGTGTGTGCCTAACATAGAGGACATTAAGAAATAGATCTTGTATGAAGCCCATAATTCTCCATATGTATCTGGAGAGTAAAAGAATATGCCTTGACTTGAAGCCTCACTATTGGTGATGAGTAAAAGAATATACCTTGACTTGAAGCCTAACTATTGGTGACCTGGGATGGAAAAGGATATAGTTAAGTACATGACTAAATGTCTCACCAATCAGCAAGTAAAATAGAACACCAAGTTCCTTATGGATTGCTCTATCCAATGGCAATACTAGAATGAAAATGGAAGAGTTATAATGGACTTTGTAGTGAGGCTACCCATGAACAGGAATAAGTGTGATATAATATGGTAATTATTGATAGATGACAAAGACAACACATTTCATTTTGGTAAAAATGGACTATTTGTTGGAAAAGCTTGTACAGTTATACATTAATGAGATTGTAAGGCTTCATAGAGTACTAGTTTCTATTATATCAAATTGGGACCTAAGGTTCACATCTAAATTTTAGAAAAAACTACATGATGCCTTAAGTACTCAACTCACATTTAATATGATATTCTATCCACAAATAGATGGCCAATCTAAGTGCTAGAATATTTGCTAAGGAGCTATGCCATTAAATTTAAAGTCAATTAGGATTGATACCTATCTTTGGCATAATTTGCATACAACAATAGCCATTAGGTGAGTTTAGGAATGGTACCATATGAGGCTTTATATGGGAAGAAGTGTAGAACCCTACTGTGTTAGAGCAAACTAGGTGAAAATAAATTGAAGGGACTAGACTTGGTTAGGGATATAAAAGAGAAGGTTAAAATCATTACAGATCAATTAAAAGTAGCAATAGATAGGCAGAAATCACATGTAGATTTAAAAAGGAAACCAATTGAATATGAAGTGGGAGATAAAGTCTTCCTTAAGGTATCACCTTAGAGAAGATACTACACTTTGGCAAGAAAGGCAAATTATACCCAAGATTCACTGGCCCATATGAAGTCATTAAACATGTGGGACTAATGACTTACTGACTAGCATTGCCTCTTGAGTTACAATAGATTCATGACATTTTTCATGTCTTAATTTTAAGGAAATATAGATCAAATCCCTTACACATGCTACTAATAGAGAAGATAGAGGTGCAACCAGATCTTTTCTATGAGGAAAAGTCGGTCCAAATTTGAGCACATGAGGTTAAAGAGCTACGCAATAAATTACCCTTATTGTGACTTCCTTCTTGATTTTTTCTTCCAAATTATTAATCTAGGGTTACCATAGAAGTGACTTGAAGTGGAATTTAGGTTTGAAAAGTGGCTTTTAATGAAAACAAGATGAAAATGTGGGGGTTCAGAAAGCATAATAGCATTGGCCCTTCGAGGTTGAAGAAGATGGAATTTTGTTCACTTATTCAAAAATGAACCTTATATATTAATGAAATTAATGGCCTAGATTTTGCCACATATAAATTCAAGAGTTTATATAATTCCATGCTTTCTTATGCTCTTTAAAAATTTAGTCTCTTACTTTAAAGCCTCATTTAATCCCCTTTTTAATGCCATTAATTCAATTAATTCAAGACTTGTAAGTCTCAAGAAAATCATACTTAAAAACAAAGAGGAACCAAATTAAATAAATATTTTAATTCTTGTTCAATTTTTATAAATTGGTTCTTAACCTTCAAAAATTCCAATTCCTTTACCAATAGACAATTTAGAATTTTTTAGCATCAAGCCATGCTATTCTTGAGTTATTGAAGCAAAAACAAAATATTTTATCATTCAACTTACACTAGGTTACTATTCAAAACACACAGTCGTAAAAACTTTAATTGCATTTTTAACCACCTTAATGACTTCGTTCATTTCAAATTTTATGCAAAATTACTTTATGATTAATACTTCCATTCAATGGTATTAGTGTAACTTGGATTCGAGAAATACTATTCATATCCTAAGAAGTACTATTCATAAACTTAAGATTCTTGCAATACAAGAAACATTTTGATGTCATTTAAAAATGCATTTTATTTGTTGAAATCATTTACATGAATTGTTCCTTGTGCTAAACATTTAGTAGCATAACAATTATCCGAGGCACTACCAAAAAAATTTTAACCTGTAGGGAAAAAAACTTTAAATAACACATACGCTCTCAAACTTCATTTCGAGTCTCATTCTTCAAGGGAAACATCATCCCCCAAATTCTCATGTTTCAAACTATGAAATTTCAAATCGATTAATAACCTCAACTTAAAATTCCATAACACACACACATTTACATATTTAATAAACACATATACCCATATATTATATTCATTACTTTCATTATATGTATTAGATACAAAGCATCATCATCATAAAAAGAAATTGTGATGCCCCTCCCTTGATCCATTCACAAATCTCGATGAAGAACAACACATGGCTACTATTCGAACTTGCTTAAATCCTTGTAACCCTAAAACTTTTCTAAGGCTTAGTTATCATAAACCATTTAAACATTTCTTAACAAAAACCACTTATTAGGTTATACTATTCAAGGTCCTCATGTCAAAAATCTAGCAACATAGAGGTTGTCATGTGACATTATCCCAATAGTAAATAGTAAATTACATTAAAAACACTTCTATAATCCAATCATACTCTTACTATAACATGTTACATGTCCATCATATACTTATCTCAACTCATATATCTATATAATCTCAATCCACATATAGTAATAAACAATTATGAAATCATTAACTACATGTCACTCAAATAAACATCATCCACACATGACAACAAATCTCATATACATCTTATTATAGCTCATTATATATCATATTTGTAACACCTCGACTATATAGTGTCGTCGAGATCAAAAGAGTGCGCTCGGAGTGCTGGGTCACCTACACGAGCCTCGAGGTAAGGCATATTGCCTAATAAACTTCAAGGGGCTTAAAAAGGGTGAAAATGAACTCAATCAAAAATTTAGCAAAGCCAATAAATTATTTCGGGTTATAAGCAAGTGGGCTATAGGCTTAAATTGAGTCGAGCTGGTAATGACAAAGGATGAGCCTGGACGAACCTGAAAATACCATAAGTTGAAGGTTAAAAATTCCCCTGAGTCCATTGGTGAAAGAAAATTTGAATTCTAAGGTTGTTTGCAAATTTTCTTAATTTTAGGGTTTTACACGTAAATCGAGGCAGTTGGTTAACTGTCCAGTCATTGGAATTTGGCTATGAAATTCATAATTAAAGGTAATTGAGGATTTTATAAATAAATGTAACAATTTTTAGAGATTCGTGGCCGTATAAAAATTCTCAAGGTTCTACCGCAAACCAAATTGCTACAAGTTCCCAAAAATTTTGGTTCGCCTACTTCCCGAAGGAATTTCGCTACAAAATTTTATGTCCAAGTGATTGTTAATAATTC
>CANXYI010786083.1:0-13687 GCA_948208565.1 Hura crepitans | reverse complement strand
TTAAGTGAAGGAAATTAATTGATTAATTGGTGTATAGCAGTATTTTTTTTTTTTTTACGAAGATTTCTTTTTACGCCTTGTATTCATTAATCTCACATCTCTCTTTACTTTCTTTTGGAGAGTGCAAACATATAGATTTTTTTAGGTATAATATATATTCTATACTCTAAAATTATCTCTTACATGCTTTTTTTTTTTTATTAACCTACAATGCACTTAAATTTAATGAAAATTATATATGCCAACAAATAAGAGTTTGATTTAAAAATTATTTAAGGTAATAATATGTATATGTTCGTCAAGTTATAGGAGTTAAGAGGTTATTTTTGTTAAGTTTAAGGAGATAATAGGTACAAATTTATCAAATTTAAATTTATTATAAAATACTTAAAAACTTAAAGTTAAATTTTGGAACATGTTTATCTTATTGAGAAGTTCAAGATTCTGATTACTAATAATGTTGATAGAGCTTATGCTTCATATAAATATATCTTAATAATGTGCTATAATGTAAGGATACAAGGAAGAAAAAAAATTACTTATAGAACATAAAAGTCAAAAAAAGAAAAAAAGAAAAAAGTGGAGCTAAAATTGCAATGTGTCTTATTAGAATTTGAACTAGAAAAGCTGTCTTATATATATATATATATATATATATATATATATATATATATATAAAGAATAGATGAAAACTTTTTTAAATTATATTATCCTCATATATTTTTATTATTAATGAAAAAAATTACCAGTTTGTATTAGAAAAATACTACTAATAATTAGAATAATTGATAACAACTTCTTTTATTTCATGATAAATATAATACAATTTGAATTGAAATTCTTATAGATTATGTTGACAAATAAAACAGAAATAATTATATGACAAAAATACTTAAAGCAAATTAGGATGGTGGCATATCAAGCGCAATTTTGCAGTGGCAAAATTATGTTGTAAAGTTGTTATAGGCGCCTAATAATAATAATAATAATATATTTCCATCCCTGAACTTGTCAAAAAATCTTTTTATGTACTTTTGTTTATATAATATACATAAATTTAATAAAAATAACCTATTATCTCCCTTGAATTTGACAAAAATGTATCTATTATTTCTTAAATGGCACGTAGCAGCAAGAATTTTCATATGTGAATTTTTTCATGAGGATAATGGATACACTTGTGCCAAATTTAAGAGGATAATAAGCCATTTTTTCAAAATTTAAGAGGTAATAAGTCCAATTTTACTAAATTTAAGTATGTCATAAGACACTATGTGTATCATAAGACACTATGTAATTTAAGCACGTAAAAAAATTATATCAAATTTAATAATAATAATAATAATAATCACATTATCATTAGCTTATATAATGGGCCCAATGTAAGAAGATTGTTAAAGAAATTATACTATTCACCTTTTTTATTTTTAATTTTAAAAATATATCAAAAATATTTAAAACTTTAGGATATACTTTTTTTAGTATTTTATATATTAAAAATACTTCAAAATTGTCCATTTACCTCTTTTAATCTAAACTCAATTTTTTTTAAGAAATTTTTGTATCTTTTACATATTTTTTCTCTACAAAATTAATTCTTTAAAATTGTTATTGATTGTTAAGATTTAGACTTTAAAATTTTAGGATTTAAGATTCAAAATTTTAGGGTTTAGAGCTTTAGAATTTTAGGGTTTAGGGTTTTTTAAATTTTGATTTTAGGGTTTAGGATAGCAGAAAATTGTTTATATTAAAATTGGAGTAGTTTTAAAATTAAAAAGTAAAAAAATGTAAGTTTAAAAAGAAATTATATAGGGGTTTTTTTTTAAAAAAACTATATTTTTTGCGATATTTATAAATAAATCCCAAGATTGTTTTAGAAAATGTACAATCACCGTAAATTTTTTATGTACCGGGAACGAGACAATTGTGTTTGAAGTCGCGACCTAACTTTACACTAGGACCACTGATCTTTTGCTTAGAAAGGATTCAAAATCAGATCTTATTTATACCTAATAATATACATTTTTTTTTATATTCTAACATTTATCAATGATGTATCATGCAAGCAAGCATTACATTAAAAAAGTATATATTTCACCTTTACACTCAAAAAAAAAAAAGTAAATTTCAATATTTAAAACGTACAATAAAGAATAAATATAATTTGAACATCCATAAATCAGGCTATTCATTGATTGTTTAGTGACCTGACAATTACATATAATTCTATAGGAATTTGAGGTAATTACCCAACTCCCATCTCTAGGAAATTGGCCTTTGTTAAAATACATTTTTATGTAACTTTTATCAAAACTATTTTATTAAGAAAACACCAATTAATTAGGTAGAAAAATCATTGATGTGAAGTTAAACTCTTTACGTACAAAACAAGTTATTAAAACTAACTATTACAACAAAAAATAAGCCAAAAGTAGTAAAAGGTATAAAAACAAAGTAGATAAACAAAAGACTTAAAATAGCTCCATTTCTATGTCATCAAGTCTGTACAGACTCTACATAGTCCTCGGCCTATGTCTGTGTGGACATTATGATGAGTGTAATACTTGGTTTGTCCAGACTTCATCTTCAGAACAAAGCTCAAACTTGCATTCATTCAAACATTATGGTTAGAATTATAATAAATGGTCTAAGTGGACCTCTAAACATATCAAATTATCATAAGAATGAAAGAATCATGTCTATAAACAAAATATACATCATCTAGTGTTATGAACATGCATTAAGTTAATTACTGAATTAAATTATTAACTTATAACCACTGGTCCATACAAACTACAAACAAGCACGTAGAAAAGAGGATAAAGGTCTGCATGGACGAATGTATACCTTTGAAAGGAGTCTATGTGGATGTCAATGATACCAAATAGAATTATCATAATACATATTAAAGATACACATATGGTGATGAACAATGTATGAGGTCATTAGAAACAAGACGGTGATTTAGAAAAATTAATGTTGAAAAGAGAGACATAGACAATTTATTATAACAATGATCGAGCGCACTATATAAAAAATATGTTCATTCAAAATAGATGTCTGCGTGGACTACACTCCTCATGAAAAGGAGTTTGTGCAGACTGTCTGTTAATTCCAGAATGTAAGTTAAATGCATAATAACAAACAAAATGGTTTAGAAAGACATATTTAACATCAATACATATCAATAACATGCTATAATGATTAATACGAATGAAACATACATTATTAAACATTAAATAAGTGTTAAAATAGAATGTAGAAGATGAACATAAAACTATTATCGATCACAGGTCTATGCGAACACAACATTACAAATACAATCTTAACAACAAGTCCATGTGGACTAAAACATCTCATGGCAAAGGTTTGTGTAGATGTAAAAACGATTACAAAATCATGTTATTTTTATGAATAATGCTAATACACAAAAAATCATATACAAACATTAACACACTCCTATAATTGACCTAGAGATTACATAAAATCACCTCACATGTCAATTAATCCCCGGAGATCCTCGATTAAAGAATAGAAATATGAAAAGAATGAATGAAGAAGAAGAAGGAAAAAGAGCCTCATATCTTACCTTTGATTTAATGCCAAATAACAAAATAAGTGTTGGTTTTAGAAGAATAATAATTTTAGTGAGAGACTAGTTGAGAGAATCTTACATTGAAGTTTACACCTTAAACTCTATAAAATTAGTGATAGTTCATGGGTTATTCTTCATTGATGAAATAGGTTGATGAAAGTGGTACTTATAGGGTTTTTGAGCAGTTCTCCTATTTAACTAAAAGAGAGTTGTGCTAAGATTAGAATCTGAGTCCAAATAGGAATGTTAAGTTTCTGGAAACTTTTTGTAAAGTGGTCGGTGCAAACCAGGTTTAGGTTGATAGGTTCGTGCAGACCTACACTTTACTTAGTAGACCATGGGTTATGGGCTTTATTTCTCTAGGTGGATCTTTGTTAATCCATACGAACCTTAGGGCAGCAAGTCTATGTGGACTTGTACCCCAATATTTTGTACAAACCCTAATTTCAAGTTTCTTACCTTGTTGCTTAGGCCTGTTTCTAGCTATCATCATAAGCCCTAAATTTGAGCATTTACAGTTGCCTCCACTTTAGTGTGCTATGAAATGTTAAAGTAATAGTGCACATCAAAGTAACTAAGTCAGAGATACTTACCAGAAGTAATATGTACTTGGCATAAAGCTACATCAAATAAAGATATCTACCTTAGAATAAAGCAAAAAATAGCAAACTTGAATCATATCTTGCCTTTGAAAAATTGATATTGTTAAGATAAACCACACCAAATGCATGTGCCTATTTATCCTCGAGTGAAGTGAAAATCTACTTAGATCTTAATGCGCCTTTACTTTGAAATTTTCAAATAAATGAAGATAAGCTATACGGATTCCTGCTCACCTTCAGACACCTTCAGGTGAAGATAAACTGCACCAAATATAGGTGTCTACTCATTTTTAAAGGGAATTTAATGCAGAAGAAAACCACACTGAATACAAGTGCTTGTTTACCTTTAAGGGAATCTAAGATATTAAGGCTAAAGAAAAACTACACTGAATATAAGTGCCTATTCACCTTTAGATGAAGATAAACTATACTAGATATGGGTGCTTACTCATCTTCAAGGGGAATTTAAAGAGAGAAGGGGATGAGTCTTTTCCTTTGAAGAGCTTGAGTAAAGGATAATCCTTATAATCAGTATGATACATGGTTATTATTTTTTGTAAAATGTGATATGATGCAAGTTTTAAGCACTATGATGCTATGCATATCTAATTGATAGGGATAATCTTGGCTATGCAAGTTATACCCTAAGTATGATGCAGTGGTAATATTGATATGCATGTGATGTATGTGAATTCTACAATGAAAATGCATCTAAATATGGATGAGGTTTCCATACTAAATGAATGAATGTATGCCACACCTACACTAGGTAAGATGATACTCAGTGAATGATACATAGTAATGCCTGGGTATAGCCCGCCAAGTGTATTCATGTGATATAACTTCTATAATGCAAATGCATAGTTATGGTATAGATGAATGATGGATGCTTAACCCTAGGTAGTATGCAGGAATATGAGAAGTTGTAAGATGGTTCATGTTATATATCATGTTTTAGATGATTCTAAGTGCATATTTGTACATAGTTCCTAGCAATGCATGATTCCTAGTGATGGCATAATAGAGAGTGGTGCACTTGTCTATGAGATGGCCTATCACCTGATGATAAGCACAATATAGATCAAATCTATAGTTAGGCTGAAAGGGATCAATCTAAGGCTTAGGCATCAATAGTTGAAGTTTCCTTTCTTTCATGAGCTTATTCAAGCACTAAGATAAAAGTTTGCCTAATTTGGAGAAACGACGAGTTCTAATCGAGTGGACCTTTTTAATTTGGCTAAAATTATTGTTTTGGTAGGTAGGTTCCCATTCTTTTTGAATCTTTTATTCTAAAATGTTAGTTTAAGATCAATAGTTATATCCTTAAGGTCTTCCTTTGTGGTAATGCCTTTAATAAAAAGCCCAGCATTCTTGATGTATATCTTAATTTGGTTAGTGTCATCAGGCTTATTCTTCAATTTTAATACCTTGGCTTTCCATCTATCTAAATAGTCAAAGAATGACTCATTGGGCTTTTAGCGAACTAGTTCTAAGTCTTTAAGGGTCACCTCGATGGTTGCATTATTTGAGTATTGCTTGTTGAATACACGAGCCACATCTTCCCAATTCACCTTTACCTTTTTCTCCAAGCTGTGCTACCAATCTAAAGCTTATCTAGTTAGGGACATTCTGAACAAGCTTGCTATTTGTGCTTTCAAAAGATAAGTAGACCTCATGGCTACTGCATATTGCTTCAGATGAGTCCTAAGGTTAGAAATACCATCAAACTTACTTAAATCTAGCATTTCAAACTTATGGGGCATGGCATGATTAGCCTTTAGTCTTATGTCTTTTAGGTCAATATCCTTGCCCCCGGTCACTAGATGACTTATGGCTTCCAATTTTTCACTGAGCTCTTTAATAAGATCCTCCTTATCATACTTAGGTGGCGAAATCCTGTTACAAATAGGTTTAATAAGTGGAACCTCTTTGTCAGAAACTTGGTCGTCCTCTTTATTAACACTTTCTTTCCCACTATTGATAGTGGTAGATGGTTGACCCTTATCTCTATAAGTGTATATATTTGACAATGTATTGGTCATGACAGCTATCATTCTTTTCTCCATATCTTGAAGGATCTCAGTTAGCATAGCTTTCATCAGTACTTTGTCTCCTAACATGATTGCTTATTTTCGTAGGTCGAATTGAAGATGGATCGATGATGGGTACAAAACAAAAGGTTAGTCATGATGCATGAGTTACTTAATATGCTGCATGATATGTGATGTGTTTATTCTTAATATATTTCATGTATGATATTTTATGTATGAATGATGTCTAAGAAACAAATATGAGGCATGGTCAAGCTATGCATACATATGTGTATATGAATGGTATGCCAATATGGAGATAGTAATTCTAAGAATGCATAATCAAGAATTCAATGGACTTTTATAAGATGGTAACCTCTGATACATAGAGGGTGAATGATGCAGCATTATTTAGTTGTCACATATGCTAGTGTAAAGTGTACTTAAATCTATATGAGGTATGTTTACAATATATGTGTACTAGGATACTAAATAGATGTATAAAAGCTTATGTTATGAAGGAGATGCATATGGTACATTTATACAAGGTGTGAGTTTCATGGAAAAGAAATACATAGATACAAAGTTTATATCATAGAGCAGATAACATGTTGATTATGCATGAATATAAAAAGGATATATGTTAAGCATACAATGAAAAACACAAGCAATAAGCCTTCCAATCTTATTACTCTCACACATGTGGTTTTAGCAATCCTTCCTAAGCAAGCTTACCTAAACGTCAATTGGGGATGCATTGGTTGAATTATGGGCCTAATTAGGCTTAATGACTTCTTATATTTAAAGCGCATGCAAGAATAATGTCCTATAGCATTTAAGTCTTGTTTAAAGTGAAATTAGGCTAGACCCATTCCAAATAAAAGGCACAATAGGCTTAGCCCACTTCAAATATGATTAAATGTAATAGGCACACATAGCAATCACAATGAAGTTGTAAAATCTTAGGGTCATACAACCTAGGGGAAGTTGCTAAGCTTAATTATATGGGCTTTATAGTTTAGTCTAAAAAGGCTTATGGCTTCTACAAGTAGGGGTCCCTCCTAATAAGTCTTCTCAATTAAAGGTAATAGCAATCGATTAGTTCACCATTTGACATACCCGAAGGTAAGATGCTTGTGAGTGATGGATATGCTAACAATTTCTCATTGTTGAATGAAAAATAAGTTCATGGTTTGCAACACCATATAACGTAAAAAGACATAGTGTATATTGAATGAGATGCATCAAATTGATAAAAATTAAAATATTTGAAGGTATATTGTTTGGGCACTTTTGGATTCAATTCTCAATCCTTGATAAAGTCACCTCTGGAGATTTTTTATGTACTAGGGACGAGGTAGTTGTGTTTAGAGTTACCACCTGGCTCTACATAAGGATCATTGATCTTTTGTCCAGAAAGAGTTTGGAATCAGATCTTATTTATTTCCCAATAATATACATTCTTTTTATATTATAATATTTATTAATTCCGTATCATGCAAGTAAGCATTAGATTAAAAAGCATATATGTCACCTTTACACTCAAGGAAAAGTAAATTTAAGTATTTAAAATATACAATAAAACATAAATATAACTTGAACATCCATAAATCAGGCTATTCATTGATTATTTAGTGACTTGATAATTACCCATAATTTCATTAGAATTGGTAATAATTACCCAACTCTCATCTTTAAGAGATTGGTGTTTGCTAAAATACATTTTTATGTGACTTTTATCAAAACCATTTTATTAAGAAAACACCAATTAGTTAGGTAGAAAAATCATTGATGTAAATTTAAGCTCTTTACATGTAAAACAAGTTATTAAAACTAAATATTACAACCTAAAAATAAGCCAAAAGCAATAAAAGTTACAAAACCAAAGCAGATAAACAAAAGACTTAAAATAGCTCCATTTTTACATTGTCAAGTCCATGCAGACTCCATATGGTCCTCGGCCTATGTTTACATGAACAATATGATCAGGGTAATACTTGAACCATCCGGACTTCATCTCCAGAACAAAGCTCTAACTTGCATTCACTTAGACAGAATGGTTAGAAATAAAATAAATGGTCTGAATAGACCTCTACACACATTAAATTATCATATGAATGAAAGAATCATGTCTATAAATAGAAAATACATCATTTAGTGTTGTGAACACGGGTCAAGTTAATTACTAAATTAAATCATTAACTTATAACCACAGGTCTGTATGGGTTACAAATAAGTATGCACAAAAGAGGACAAAGGTAAGCATAGACAAATACATCCCTGTGATGGGAGTTCATGTGGATGTCAATGATATCAAACAAAATTATCATAATGCACGTTAAAAATACATATATGGTGATGAACAATGCATGAATGTTCATTATAGACAAAATGGTGATTTAGAACAATTAATGTTGAAAAGAGAGAAATAGACAATATAACGTAACAACATCCATATCGAACTATACAAAAAATGTGTTCATTCAGAATAAATGTCTGCACAGATTACACTCCTTATAAAAGGGAGTTTGTGTAGACTTTATGTTAATTTCAAAATGTAAGTTAAATGCATAATGATGAATAGAATAAATTATAAAGACATATTTTAACATCAATAACACGATATAGTGATTAATCCAGGTGAAACATACATTGTTAAACATTAAATAAGTGATAAAATAGAATATGGAATATTATAAAACTATTATCAAACATAGGTCCATGCAAACACAACATTACAAACACAATCTTAACAAGTCTATGTGGACTACAACATCTCTTAGCAAAGGTCTATGCAAATGTAAATACAGTTACAAAATTTTGTTATTTTCATGAAAGATGCAAATACATAGAAAATCATATATAAATTTTAACCTACTCCTATAATTAATATGGGAATTATATAGAATCACCTTACGTGTCAATTAATCCCAAGGGGTCCTTAACTAAAGAATAGAAATACGAAAAGAATGAAAGATGAAGAAGGAAAAGGTGCCTAAGATCTTACCTTAGATTTACCACTGAACAACAAGACAAGTGTTGGGTTTTAGAAGAATAATAACTTTAGTGAGGGTTTAAGACTAGTAAAGTGGATCCTGCATTGGAGTTTATGCCTTAAACTCTTTGAAATTTGTGATAGTTCATGAGTTATTCTTCATTGATGAAATAGGTTGATGGAAGGGGTATTTATAGGGTTTTTGGGCAGTTTTCCTATTCAACTGTAAGGGAGTTATATAGGATTAAGAATCAAAGTCCAAATAGGAATGTTAAGCTTCTAAAATCTTTTCAGCAAGTGATCTATGAGGACTAGGTTTTGGGTTCATAGGTCTATGCAAATCTAGGCTTTAATTTATCCTAGCTGACCATGGATCATAGGCTCTATTTCTTTGGGTTAGTTCTTTGTTAATTTATGCAGACCTTAAGGCAGCAAGTCCATGCAAACTTACACTCTAATGGTTTATACGGACCCTAGTTTTAGGTTTTTTGCTTTATTTCTTGGACTTATTTTTAGCTATCATCATAGGCCCAAATTTTGAGTGCTTATAATCACTTTTTAGAATAAAGATTAACCAAGTTTGTTATAACTATCCACCTATAGTCAGCTAACCATGACCTTAACTATGATAATTGTACTTGCTTTTTAAGCTATCAGAACTTATAAATAAAAGACCCTCCCATTATAGGTTCTCTCTATGATTCCTTTCTCTAGTTCTCTTCTTTCTATACGTTTACCCATTACTGACTTAAGTATTAATGTCTCTATCTCAAGCACCTAGAGATATGCTTTAACCTTTCATGTGAAAGGGAGTTCTGCTGGTAATTATGTTGATATAAGTAAATTAGATTTTCTTATCATTTCAAACTCATCATCTAGTGCTTTCTTTAAAAGCTGACAATAACAGAGAATTCAATAAACTCTAAGGCTAGAAAGGAGAATCAAATGCCAAGGATTCATACACTATCAGTATTTCAAGACAACATAAATAGAAACCCATCACAAACTAGTAAACCAATAACACCGGAAGCTTTCCAATAGGTTTCAAGAAGGATGTTAGTTTAGAAATCATATGGAAGCCATTTTTGAAAGGGAGGATAAGGCAACATCAAAAAGAAAAGTGCAGAAACAACAAAGTTTATGGGTCTAGATCACATTTTACTTTTTTTTAACAAAGAATCTCAAATAAAGAAATCAAGGAGAACTAAGAAAGATGAGGCACAAAGCACAAATAAGACGACAAAGGGAAATATCTTATCGGCAATAAAGATAAATTCAATGATCTTTTCATCAAAGCTGTAAAAAGTTTCAAGTTAAGGCATCTAAAGAAGATAGATTATGCTAAAAAATAGTAACTGACCTACAAAGAATTACCCAACGAATTGATGAAAGCCTACAAGGTTTCATTTAGAGATTTTGAGAAGTTGCTTGACTTTGAAAATTTGAAAAATGAATGGCCCCGGTTACAATGATAAATAATGTAATAAATATGTGGCTATAGAATTCACTCATGACCAATTAGCCTACTCTAAGCATTAGGTACTGGGCCTGTCAAGTTCAAATTGCCTAATGATTAAAAAAAGAATGGATAAGAACTCCTAAAAATAGGAACCTTGATATCCAATTTTAACTAAAAGTTTATTTTGTTCTCAGAATCGATGGTTTTTATAGTTCCAAAGGTTTTGAAATGGATAAAAATTCTTTTGCTATCATCAAAGTGTAATTGCTTTAGGTAAAATAACAACTTTTAATTTCCCAAAAATGGCCATTTTTAGTTTTCTAAAATGGTGATTTTTCCATAAAACAATCATTTTGTTTTTCCCTAAAATGGTTGTTTAAAAAAAAAAAGAAAAAATGACCATTTCCTTACAAAATTTCCCATTTTGTAAAGGTGAAAAATGGTTGTTTCCACTTTTAAAATGGCCATTTTCTTCTCCGACAAGCCACTATAAATTGACAGCGATAGGTTTGTTAAGGGGTCAGATTTTATTGGTAAGTGTGCAATTAGATAAAGCTAAAAAATATTTTTAAACACAAAAAGTCTTATCTTCTTCTTATTCTTTTTGGAAAATTCAAGTTTTTCTACTTAATTCTGATTAACCAAAGAACTAACTAAAAGTAATTATACTCGATGGGTCAATCAATCTTTTTAGGTATCAAATTATATATCTACCGATCAAGCATAATAATTTGATTCTTGTTTTTTATGCCATTTTTTTTATCATCTATCTACAAGTTAGACATGTTAATTTAATACATCATGTCATATATTTTGTGTTTCTCATTTAATTCTTTCATGTATTTTATTATTTACCTTAACATTTTCTATTATATATAAGGCTGAATTATAGTTAGATATAATGGTTTAATTCTCATTTAGATATTATCACAATAGTTTATATATTTGTTTCATATCCTTATTATGTTACATGATTTTTTTTTAATTTTCTTTACATATTTAAATAATATTGAATTTGTTATCATGATTTTGTATATTTTTATTTTGTGTTGATTAATTATTTATTTATGTTTTAAGTTCATTTGATAGTTTTTTGGACCTTTTCATAATTTGATGATTTTTTATTTTCTATGTCGGAAGCCAAGTGGTCATTTTTCTATCTTGGGAAAGGGCCATTCAAATATGAAAATGGCCATTTTTGCTCTTGGTGAAATGATCTTTAACCCTATTTTACCATAAATTATTTCTTCTTTTTGTTTTTATTATCATATTTTTATATTATTTTCTTTACTAATTAGATTTTCTTTTTATCTATTTGGTTTCAGCACTTATTTTTAGTTATAATGTATTTTAGGTACTTTTCATTTAATTTTTATTCATTTTTTACCCATACTTTTTGGTTAGAATGTATTTCATGTAAATTTTAATTTTTATTCTTATAGGTTAGAATGCATCCTAGAAAATTACCATGTACCTTTATTTTATTCTTTTTCATTTCTTTGTATTTTTTATGAATATTATAATAAGTGAAAAAAATGGTTTTAAGTGCCAAAAGAAAAATTGACCAAATCTTTTTCTATAAATCAATTGGCATAAAAAAAAATAGTTTTTTGATTTTTCTTAAATAAAAGTCACAATAACTAAAATGTGTCTGTAAAAAAATGGCATGTGGGGACTAAAGTTTCGGAATGAATAAGAACCCAGTTTGATGTATGCATAATTCTTAATTTGATGTTTGTTAATATGTTTGTTTTATCTATATTATGTGCATGTGTGATTGAGTGTTTTTATTTAATTTAGAACATTGTGAGATAAACGATAAAATTATTAATATAATATGAATTCTATATTAACTTGAGGTATAAATAAGAGTAGAGTTCTGAACCATTCTCTAGTACAACCCTATAAGGTATTTCCCAACCTATAGTAGATGGCAACTCTACCTACTTTGTGGTGCCCAGTTCGTATTTTTCAATTAATCATTAGAAATAGTGTTAGATGCCTTGAAATGCCTTCTCATTTTTTGAGATTTGAGGGGGGTGTAAACTAAGTTAAGTCTTTAATCATTTTAAGTTAACCGGTCTCGAAAAAGAGGGACGTAAATAGTGGCAACTCTATTGGGGATACCATGAGACCATGTTCTAAAAGTACGTCAAATTAATAAGAAATTTCTATTTTGAATTCATAATTTTATCCTTTTTCGAAATTACTTCTTATGTTAGTGCCTTAAAATAAATTAGGCGTCCTTTCTTTTCCTCTAGTGGCATTTTAAAGCATAAGCCCATTTTTACTCAATTTAGGGGCGTGTTAGAGATGATATCCACGAATCTAAGACTTGTACCTCTAAGGTATATCAAATGGTGACCAATTAGCTGTATACTTAAGAAAGATAAACCCATTATAGAGGGACCATGCTTGGATGACTATGACTTATGCGACCTAAACAAAAGTCCATGTAATGACCAATAGTAACTTCTAATAGGCTTCTTGGTAATTTACATTGTGTGTTATATGGGCCTATGTCTGTGAAATATGTTTAATCATCATAAAATGTCATTTATAATTAGGATGAGCTAAAACATCGCATTTTAGTTTGGTTAAACATATCCAACATATATAGGCCAAATATTACACATGTGTTAAATACCAGAGTCATAATGATTGGTTGTTTGCTGTTTATTATCCAAACTTATCGGGACCCTTAATATCCCATGGATAAGCCTATCAGGAAAGATGGCATAGACCTTATGTGTGGAAGCAATAAGGTTGGAATGTTCTTGCATGTGTTTGTCTTTATATACGCTAACACATTGTTTTTTGTCCATTCTTATTTGTCCATGTATAACATACATCTTATCAAAATTGTACACTCACATTTTGTAACCTTATTGTTCATGCATATGTGTATTTACGCACTGTATCAGGATACACATCATTAAAAACATATTTTTTAAACCTTGTTTAGATATAGGCACACCTCATACATATACATATATACACTACATA
>CANXYI010785981.1:0-12694 GCA_948208565.1 Hura crepitans | reverse complement strand
GTTATGGATTTAACATGCTTAGAGGTTGCTTATTTCTATATATATTAAAAGGGTAGGTGTATTATATATAAACAAGTTGTTTATCTGAATGGCTTACTTTTATGGTTTCTGATGACTATAGGCCTCACGCCCTGTGTGATTGTCATATGTTGTTAATATATGATGAGGTTTTTGAGGGGACTGAAGGGCTTAGGAGAAGGAGTTAGGTTAATAATAATTATAGATGTGCTTTTACAGGTAAAAAAAAATTAGAATGTCCTTTGGGTAGCCATTGTGCTACCTAATTGTCTATAACATGTAAAGTGTCTGTTAATGGTTTTTCATGTCTATTATACCTCATATAAGAATGATTAAAGGTTAAATTGAGAAGTTAAGCAATATATTATAAACTTATAAAATAGTCTATAAGTGTTAAGGAGTACATACCTAGAGAAATTTTAGGATGGGTAACTTGGTAGGAAGTGCATCACTTGTCTAATTTCTAAGGAAGTTTGATAAGGGTGTCACATTAGGTGGTATCAGAGCATAGGTCATATGTTCCTAGATGTCTTAACTGAGTGCTAGTGTTTAAGATTGTGATTTTTTTGGACTGCTACACTACTAAGAGGCTAATAGGCCATGTTTCTATTTTTAGTTTATCAAGATGAGTGATCAGATACCCAAAGAATAGGGAGAGAAAGTGGCTAATTATGCCCCTACAACTATCTGGGGGGAGCTAGTTGTGTAGCCATACCAAAACCCAAAGATGCTGTAAAGCAGCAACAACCACAAGAATAGCCACAAACCGAAAAACCCCCAGCAATATTATAAAAGATAATGGATCTGCTTATACATACTTTTGCAGCAGCTGTTCCACCTCTACCAGCTCCAGTACCTCCTCCACCACTAGCACCTTTATAAAAGACACATTTAGAGAGGATTAAAAAGATAGGAGATATAGATTTTTTAGGCACAAAAGAGGATGATATAGCTTGAGCAGAGTACTATTTAGAGAAAACCTTTAGAATTTTGGAATAACTAGGGTGTACAGAGGAAGAAAGCTTAAAGTGTACAACTTCTCTCCTTTAGGAAGAAGCATTTCATTAGTGGGATACCATTAAGAAGAGGAAGGCAGCAACAAATGTCACCTGGGAGTTCTTCTTAATAGAGTTTAGAATGAGATATATTCTATATTTATACAAGGATAAAAAGAGGTAGGAGTTTTTAGATTTAAGACATGATAGAAGAAAAGTGCTAGAGTATGAGAAGGATTTCACTAGATTGATAAGATACACTGAGGAGTTCATTCTTAGTGAAGAGGAGAAATGTAAGAGATTTTTAAAGGGTTGAATATAAAATTGAGAATGTAGATAACTATCCCAAGGGTTATAGATTTTGCGTATTAATAGCATTTGTATATGATATAGAAGAAATGGTACAGGAGAAAAGGGATTTCTTTTAGAGGAAGTGATATTTTACTACTAGCTAGTCTAGTGTAGCCTTAACTGGTAGTAAGAGAAGAAAAGAATTATAGTCTCAGTCTCAGTCAATGCACTAAGCACTAAGGTAGACTCAATCTTAGAGTTCTGGGTAGGCTACTACAGTTAGAAGTCAACCACCTCTATGAGCCACTATAGCTCCATGGACAATAACTAGTAAGAATGAACTTGGCTTGCAATACTTGCAACAAGAGACACTGAGGGCAATGTTAGTTGAGTAGAAAGGGAGAGTGTTTTACTTGTGGTGCTTAAGATCATTATCAGAGAAAGTGTCCTCAGAGATAGATAGAAGGTGCTTGTACTCAAGCATCTATGGTAGCATCTTAGAGTAGAGGATAAAGGTCAGGCAGAGGGAATCGGCCTAGTGCTAGTTAGGGGATAGGATTATAAACATGTGTACTAGCAAGGCAGTATGCAGTCAAGGCTCGTGGAGAAGCAGTAGCCCTAGATGTCATTACTCGTACATTCCATTTATTTGATGTTCCAATTTTGGCATTGATAGACCTAGGATCTACACATTTTTATGCATGCTTTTCATAAGCACATGATAAAGGACTGAAAACTGAGCATGTAAACATAGACATTCAAGTCAGTAATCCTATAGGATAAAGTGTGAATGTGAATTGGGTGTATAAGCAGTGTCCTTTAGTAATTCAAGAATGTCTATTTCCTATGGATTTGATTAAATTACCCTTCCATGAATTTGATGTGATTTTAGGAATGGATTGGTTGTCTAAACATTAGGCTATAGTGGATTATAAACATAAGAAGCTGACCCTCTAGACTACAGAGGCATAGGCAGTAATAGTTATTGGTGAGAGAAACTTTTTAGATAATCTCATCTTAGTTTTTATAACAAGAAAACTCATCTGTAAAGGGGGTGAATCCTACCTAGCACATGTCATTGGCACCAAGTCTTCCACTCTAAACCCTGAATAAATCCCAATAATTTTTGAATTCCCTGATGTGTTTCCTAATGAGTTGCTAGGGTTGCCTCCATAAAGAGAGCTTGATTTTGAGATAGAGGTGTATCCTGGTATAACTCCTATGTCTATTACCCCCTATAGAATGGCACTTATTGAGTTAAAAGAACTAAAAGTGCAATTACAATATCTACTAGATAAGGGTTTCATTAGACCCAGTACTTCACCTTAGGAAGCCCCTGTTTTATTTGTGAAAAAGAAGGATGGGTCACTTTGGTTGTGAATTAATTATTGACAACTTAATAAAGTGATAGTGAAGAATAAATATGCCCTACCCAAATAGATGACCTCTTTGATCAGTTGAGAGGTGTAGGTGTATTTTCCATGATTGATTTGAGATCAGGGTACCATTAGTTGAGAATTAAGGGAGCTAATATTCTTAAAATTGCTTTTAGAACTTGATATGAGCATTATGAGTTCTTAGTGATGCCATTTGGGATCACTAATGCCCCAATAGCTTTTACGGATCTAATGGACATAGTGTTTCAACCAAACCTAGATCAATTTGTTATGGTATTTATTAATGATATCCTAGTGTATTATAAAACCAAAGAAGAACATGAACAACATCTCAAGGTTATATTATAGGCTCTAAGGGAGAAATAGTTATATGCCAAGTTAAGTAAGTGTCAATTTTGGCTGAATAAAGTAGCTTTTCTAGGGCATATAGTACCAAAATAGGGTATTAAAGTAAATCCCAACAAGGTTAGGGTAGTATTAGAATGGGAACCACTAAGGAATGTGACAGAGATACAAAGTTTTTTGTGCTTAACTGGGTATTACAGAAGATTTGTGAAGGGATTAATCTATGATTGCAACACCTATGACTAGATTGATTAGGAAGAATGTGAAATTTGAGTGGGATGCAAGATGTCAAGAAAGTTTTAACAAGTTAAAGATGTTAATAGTAGCTCTTATCCTGATTCAACTTGAATAGGGTAAGGACTTTATTGTGTATGCCTCACTTAATGGATTAGGTTGTGAATTAATATAGGAAGGGAAGGTGGTAGCATATGCTTTGAGATAGTTAAACCACATGAGAGGAACTACCCTACTCATGACTTAGAGCTAGCTACCATTGTGTTTGCTTTAAGAATTTGGAGGCATTATCTGTATGCTGTGAAGTGTTATATCTACACATACCATAAAAGTCTAAAATATCTCCTTACTCAGAGGGAGTTGAACCTGAGGTAGAGAAAGTGATTGGAACTAATTAAATATTATGATTGTTTGATAGATTACCACCTACGAAAAGCTAATGTGATGGCAGATGCTTTGAGCAAGAAATTCATGGTAACTTTGAAATCCATGAATGCAAGGTTATAGTACACTAAAGAAAATGCTATTTTGGCTAAGCTATAAATTAAACTGGATTTTAAGTAGCAAATCAAGGAGGCACTGGGTAAGGATGAATAGTTAGTACAACTTATAGGGGTTTAAACTGAGTGAAGACATATATATGTGTTACTATGGCAGGTTGTGTGTACTTAGTACAGATGACTTGAGGTTATAGATATTGAAGAAAGAACATGAGGCTCTTTATTTTATGCACCCTAGTAGTATGAGGATATACTTAGATCTAAAATCTCAATACTGGTGGTTACATATGAAGAGAGATATAGCAGAGTATATGGCTAAATTTTTGACATACTAGTAGGTAAAAGCTGAACATTAGGTTCCTTCTAGATTGCTACATCCTATAGCAATACTAGAATGGAAATGGGAAAAGGTTATAATGGACTTGATAATAGGACTACCTATGACCAAGAATAAGTATGGTGCTGTATAGGTGATTATTGATAGACTGACTAAGATAGCCTACTTTATTCCTATTAAAATTGAGTACTCATTAGAAGTATTGACTAGATTGTACATATATGAGATTGTCAGACTCCATGGTGTACTAGTGGCCATTATTTTGGATAGAGACCCTCAATTCACTTCTAGGTTTTAGAAGAGATTGCATCAGGCATTGGGTATTAGATTGACTTATAGCATAGCCTTTCACCTTTAGACAAATGGATAGTAAAAAAGAGTGATGTAGGTATTAGAAGATATGTTGCATAGCTACACCATTGAATTTAAGGATAGTTGGGACCACTATCTATCCTTAGATGAATTTGCTTAGAATAACAACTATCAAGCGAGTGTGGGCTTGGCACCTTATGAGGCACTATATGGTAGAATACATAGAACTCCTTTGTGCTAGAGTGAATTTGGAGAAAAGAAGATTTCAGGGGTTAACTTGATTAGAGATGCAGAAGGGAAAGTCAAGGTTATCAAAGAAAGATTGAAAGTTACGATAGATAGATAGAAGTCTTATGCTAACCTAAAATAGAGGCATATTGAGTATAAAATGGGTGATAAGGTGCTTTTGAAAGTATCTCTATGGAAAAATATGCTCAAATTTAGGAAAAAAGGGAAGCTGAGTCCCAGATTTATTGGACCCTATGAGATCACAGAAAGAGTGGGACCCTTAGCATATAGGCTAGCTTTACCACCTAAGTTATCCTAGATTCATTATGTGTTCCATGTTTTAATGCTGAGGCAGTATAGAGTAAATCCTCACACATAGTTCAAATGATAGATATTAAGGTACAACTACACCTTTGCTATAAAAATGAACCAATATAGATTCTAGCTCGAGAAGAGAAGCAATTGAGAAATAAAACCATTCATTTGGTTAAAGTTCTTTAGAAGCATCATAACACAGAAGAAGCCATATAGGAACCTGAGGACCAGATGAAGACTTAATATCCACATCTATTCACTATAGGAAATTTAGAGGACAAAATTTCTTAAGATGGGAAGAATTGTAATACCCGTAATTCAAGGCTCCATGAACAGTACCTCCACTACTCGAATAGGGGCATATTAGTCATGAAACTTTGAGGGGATTGAAAATGATAAAAATGACTTAATTTAAAGATTTAGTAGAACTAATAAATTATTTTAGGCCGTAGGCTTAGATGGACTTGGGCTAGGAATGACCCAAGATATGCCCAGATGGGCCTAAAAATAGCATACCATGAAGGGTCAAAAATTCCCTTGAGACTATTGGCGGAGGAATTTTTAAATTCTAAGGTTATTTGCTACTTTTCTTAATTTTAGGTTTTGCACATAAATCGAGGAAGTTAGTTATCCTGCAAAGGGAATTTGGCCGTGAAATTTTATGAGGCCCTAAATAGGCCTAATTGAGGATTTTAAAAATAAACACAATGATTTTTGGAGGTCCAACTAAATTTTTGAAATTCCTTTAAGTTTCTACCAAAATTGAGCATTTTCAGGGTGTTCAGGTGACCCGTGTCACCACTTGAGATATCCATGGCCACTATATAAGCCATCTTATGCCACTTCAGCCTCCACTTGGCACACACCACTCACCCACCTCTAGTTTCTTCTTTCTTCCTCCTTCCTCTCCTAATGCCATCCTCACCTTCACTCTACCATTTTTATGTCTATTAAAGCCTAATTCAGCCTTTAATTATCACAAAAAATTCTATTGATAAGTTTTAAATTGATCTTTAAAGGTTTGGAAGGCAATAGTCAACCATAAAATTCAAGAAAAATTAAGGAGTCCTCAAGTGTACATAAAGGGAGCTTGAGAAGTAAACTTTATGTGTGTAAGTGTTTCTTTATTTTTTATTTTTTTCCTAAGGAATTTCATCATTCTAAGACCCCTTATATTCATAGAATTTCAATTGGAGGGCTATGGAAATTTTAGTGAATTTTCTAAGTTATTATCGTGAATGTGTAGTTATAAAGGGAAGTGAAGCTCAACAAGGGGGAATAAGGGTGCTAAAGGGTGCTCAAGTTCCATTTTAAGTGTAGGTATGTGAATTTATTTTGTTTAAGGCATGCCATTTAGAATTCATGTGTAAATTATATAAGAATGTTGTATGGAACTTGTAGTTAGGGTGATTAGTGTATGTATAATGGTGTATTATGCTTTCATTAAGCTTAATTCCATGCTAAGTGAATGAATTATGTGATGGTTTGGTGGAAGAAATATGAGAAAGGTCATGGCCTCACTTTGGTTAGGAGATGTTTATATGCTTATTGTAGGTGTATGGTTTGATTTAGATGGAATTGTGATGATTTTTAATGCGTTTGATATGGAAATATATGAACTATGCATATGGATGGTGAAAAAAATGAAGCATTGGTGGTGTCACTTTAAGTGGCCAAGAGGTTCCTTAGGTTGCCTTGAGTTGTAAAGCAAGGGTATGGCATGGTAGCATGGGACATTGAATGGGAATTAGCATGTTAGCAATGGCATTATAGGTATATGTGGTAAATTAAGTAGAAAAATGCTTGTGAGTATGGTTTCCATGTATGGCCGAGGTATGTACAAGGTATGTCAAGGCTTGGTTTGTCTATTATGTGATGTGTGTGTGTGTATGTGTTTATATATGCTTAACTAATGCCAATATATGTGTATACATGGATGAATGTGAAGAAAAACTGGATATGGCCATTTGCAAGCTTTGTCTGAGAGGTATGTGAGGTAAGTTTGGCATGATAGGCATGTTACAGTATGGTATGTGTGCATGTGAATGGCATGGCATTTTGAGCATGGAATGTGTAATGTGAACTTAGAATGAGAAATGTAAACATGTGTGAGTAATAAGGCATAAAAATGTTTAATGACCCAAAAATACGACTCTTGTTAATAATACTTCTCAGGATGAATAGTGTTTCTCGATACTTAAGTCACACTAAGCGTACTGACGGGATGTATTAATTACAAGAGAATTTGGGGTAAAGTTTAAAGCCAATCCGAAGTCATTCGGATGGTTAAAAATGCTAAATAAGATTTTACAGTAGTGTCTTATGAATAGTACTGTAGGCAAAGCTAAATCATAAAATAAATTAAAAGTTGCTCAAAATAATCCAAAAATATTACAACCTAATACTCAAATATTTTTAATAGTCCAATGGCTTTAGAATCAGATTTTTTGAGTTTAGGAACTATTTTTACCCAAATTTTGGGATAGAAAATGCATTAATTTTTTGGGTTATTGTTGGAATTTGGGCATGAGATTTTGAGAGGATTTAGGGCATGAATTTATGGAATTTTGGAGATACGAATGGAGGAAAACTGATTTTTTTATCAGTTATAAAAATTTTTTGAAGCAAAGAAAAATAATATTTTTGAAAACTATAAAAGGGAAATTTCCCCATCCTTTTATACATATACACACAACACCATTCTCCTCCAAAAGCTCCAAAAATCCACCCACTCTCCCTCCCATTTTCTCTTTTTGATTTCTCTTTACTTAAAAAGACCCATCGAGCAATCTTACACTCAAAATGACAAGCATTCTGAGACGAGTTCGTGGACACCAGAATCATCTGTAACGACTGAGTATTTCAAAAGAAAAATTGAAAATAAACTCGAGGTGAATAGTAATTTTCTCTCTCTTGAGATTTATTTTTCCATAAATTTTATTTTTCACGAGTTCCTAGGATATCATAGAGTATGTATTTAGGCTTAAAATATTTTTTTGATCTCTAGATTTTTTATATTATTTTTTGAAATTTATACCCATTTGAATTCGTAGGTGAAATGACAACCCAAGCCTCCGAGGCAAAGAGAAGGTGTGAGCTGACTTTGTGGGTCCCATACTTTTTCTTAAGTAAGTGTAATCACTTTCATTTGGCTTAATTACTCAACAAATGCATTATGTAAAATATGGCATAATTGAAGTAAATGTAAATAAATACATAAAAAATGAAATAACTGCAATAAAAATTATTTGAGACATATGACATGTTAAATGCATATTATGTGATGATTTGATGTGTTAGGATGAGAGGATAATTATGAAAATGTGATTTTTAGCTATAAGAGCATTATGTATGTGAAAAATCAAAATTTGCCATATTGTGTGTTATTGTCTAAAAATTCATGCATATGGTATCTTTGAGAATTGAATCATGTATAAATGATGTATTAAGTGCTAGAATGCCATTAAAAACTCATTAAACTAATGAGTAGTATTATGCCTATTTAAATCGTAAAGCATGCTAGTGTGTCTGTGGGTGCTTTTATTGATAAATGATGTCGTGTATCCATGAATGTAGCATGTTGATATGCTTAGAATGGATTTTTGACATATGATGATATATGTGTGTGATAAATGTATAACCAAGCATGAAATGGTAAATTGTAGGCAAATATGGAAATTTTGCATGTTATGAACATTAGCATTGATATTTGTGTCTTCATGTGACATATCAAGATATTGAGTATCCTAATGACATTATACCTTGGGAAATAGATCCTATGGGTGTAATGGCTATCGATAGGCCTAAGTTGGCCAATTGTACATTTGTAAGCCATGCAATGGTGCATTGAGGTCAATGATGATTTTTATGTTAATATAATGAAATGAAATGTGAAATTGGGTAAATTGACAAATAATGACATGTTTAATGATGCCTATATAGTTAGACAACCTAGTTTGGATAGGTTGACCGATCAACTAGGATTGTAACGATTGCTAGCATACCTATGGGTATGAGACCTATGCTGATGGGCATGAGAGCATTCGGGCCTCAGATTTACTTATTGATATGTATGAGAGCCTTTGGGCCTAAGTTTACTTACCTTTGTGGTAATAGAGCCTACGAGCCTAAGTTTACTTACCTATGTGGTATGAGAGCCTTCAGGCCTAAGTTACACATCTATGGATATGGAGAGCCTTCAGGCATAAGTTACACATCTTCGGATGTGAAGAGCCTTCGGGCCTAAGTAATTCTATTATGCAGTCTTATTTAGTTGTGTTATGGATATAGGCATCAGTTAAATGATTAAAAGTACTTAATAATGGTATAATTAAGTTATATGTTAAATTGGCATTAATAAGTGACTTATGAACATAATTTGATTAAAGGACTTATAATTAGTCTTGAAATGCTTCAATAGGTTTATTATCACTCGTATGACTATTTATTGTGATTATATGTGGATAAACCTCAAAATACTAATATGGACAGCTATGATGTGTGCTATAACACTTATGAATGAAAAACAAGTATGTCATTACTTGTTGCAATATATTAGTTCGATATGACCTTTTTACTGTGTCTTATAACCTACAAATGGTTAATTTATGATAATGGTGATTTTGGCATAAATGATGCTTGGAGTATAAGAATTTATACATGTGATGCGTTATGCCCAAATAATGGTAGTAAATTGATGTTTTAATAATGCCTCGATAAACATGCCAATAATTGCATTATCTATGCTTGGAATGTCTATGCTAGCTTATAAGACACCAGATATGCATGAATATAATTTTAGAACTGAAAATGAGCACCCTTGTTGCATATAAGTTACTAAAATTGCATTATTATAATATTAAAATTGAAATGGTTTATATTGCATAAAATTTATGGAAAATGCATGTTGTGAATCTTTAAAACCCAAATTGATTGTGAACATATATCAAATGCTATAATTTGCTATTTCACATGTTAAAGTGATTACACCACTAAGCAAAAGCTTAGCGCATTGGTTGTTTGCGATGTATAGGTAATAGGGTAGCAAATTAGAGCCAAAGCTTCTGAAAGTAAGAGATATGAAGATAAGCCCTACGTGGGTATTTTTGTATTTATTTTGTAATAATAATATTGATGTAATTGTATTGTCTAAGTAGTTATAGTGCTCTTGTGATCCTAGAGGGATTGGTTCTAATCTATGTTTTACAGTGGGGTCTTATATTAAATATTATAACTGTGGATTTTAATTATGTTTTCTCACATGCTATGTGTGATGATTAATGAATTGCATATGGGAATGTTG
Source organism: Hura crepitans (assembly GCA_948208565.1). NCBI lineage: Eukaryota > Viridiplantae > Streptophyta > Magnoliopsida > Malpighiales > Euphorbiaceae > Hura > Hura crepitans. Next base: position 2,420 of record CANXYI010785981.1, on the reverse strand, counting down.
ATTGTGAGAGCTTGAGGATCATTGTGATATTGTTGTGATTTGGAGGGTCAGGAGGACCCATGTGGTTTAGAGATGTATGTTGTGATGTGTAGAAGTGTTTTTAAGCAAGAAAAAATTTTGGGAAAGTGTCTTGGTATAGTCGTTATGCTACTAGATTTTCGACATGATGGCCCTAATATTAACCTCAATTTACATGCTAAAAGGTTTTTGATGTTTCGGTGCATTTCCAAGTGAAGAAATGTTTTCTTATATAAAAGTTTTAAATTTTAAGTGATTTTAGATAATAGAACTAGATATCATTTTGCATGCACGCATTCTCCATTTGGGTTTAGTGTACGGATCGAGTGAAGGGTGCAACACTTAATGGTGTTAGAGCTCCAGTTAGGGTTTCCTTTGGACCCATGGGTTACACAAAAGGATATTAGGAGTCATAACACATTTATACCAAATACTATTACATACTTGGCTCATAATCTATTTCTCTTGCCTTTAGGCATGAGACATGAGTAGTAGTGCGATGCTTATGGGGGAATAAGGGGTGGAAAGTCATGCTTCTTCGACTTTAGGTTAAGGGGATGCACAACCTAAGTATGTGACCCCTAGTGATGCTAGACATGTTGTACCTGGATAACAAGGTCCACCTGCATGGTTGTAGATGATGCTAGAGTCTATCAAGCAAGCGACAATGGCTACTACGATAGCTGCTACTGCTTTAGCTAATGCCGAGTTTGTTCCACCTCCAGTGCCATAAGAATAGCCAGCATTTTAGAGGACATATATAGGGAGACTGATTAAGAATAGGGCTGAGTTTCTTAAGGGAGAAGAATTAGATGAGGCTAGTAAAGCCAAGTACTGGTTAGACCAGATAGTCCATATTATGCAACATTTGAGATGCCCATAAGATGAGTATTCTACATGTGCCACTTTAATGCTGTCAGAAGAAGCATTAAAATGGTGGGAAGCTATCACAGGGCATAAGGTAGTGGCAGACATCACTTGGGATTTCTTTTTGAAGGAATTCAAGGAGAAGTATATTATTAAGCATTACTTAGACCCAAAGTACCAGGAGTTCATAGATCTCAGATAGAGGCACAGAACGATCTTTGAATATGAGAAGGAGTTTGCTTGTCTGAGCTGGTATGTGAAGGCAGTGGTTGCCATAGAAGAGGACCATTGTAAGAAGTTTGAGAAGGGGTTAAACTTGGAGATCATACAACAGATCACTCCTATAAAGATTCAAGATTTTACAGCTTTGGTAATGGCCTGTCACACCACAGAGATGGTGAATGAGATAAAGCAAAAGTGAGATAGCTTCAAGAGGAGATCACATGGGCAGGGACAAGGTAGTTCTAGGTATACATCTATGAAGAAGCACAAGAGTCGTCAGCCTAGGCATCATCAGTGTAAGCAATCAGACCAATCATAGAGATTAACACATGGTTCTAAATCATAGACTCGAGCACAAACTCAGACTTTAGGTGCTACTAGGTCCACAATGGATAGTGCTATGACACCTGTATGTGATACTTGTCACCGGAGACATCAAGGTGAATGTTGAAGGCTTATACTAGGATCTTGCTGGGGATATAGCTCTAAGGATCATTTTCAAAAGGATTGCCTGGTGAAACCTTAAGTTCCTACACAGAAGCAAGATAAGAGATTTAGGAAGCAGAGCTAGGGCTAGTCAGAAGGATAAGTCAGAGAACAGAGCTTTGGTGAGGCAGTATGCCATATGAGCTAGAGAAAAGGCAGAGACCATTGATGTTATTATGGGTATATTTCATGTCTTTGATTTACCTACTTTAGCACTGATAGACCTGAGGTCAACACATTCTTATATCTATACTGCATGGGTTTTAGATTGGGGTTTAGTGTCAGATGACCTTGGCTTTGATATGATGGTTAGAAACCTAATAGGATAACATCTTATAATGAACAAAGTATATAGAGACTATCTATTGTCAGTACAAGGACAAGTTTTCCCTATAGATCTCATTATATTGCCATTCAATGAGTTTGACCATATCTTAAGCATGGACTAGTTGTCCAAACATCATACCATGGTGGATTGCAAGAAGAAGAGGATCACATTACAAGCTAGTGATAGGTCAGAAGTGACAGTAGTGGGTGAAAGATCAGATTACATGGCTAATGTAGTATCAGCCATTATAGCCAAAAGAATGATGCATAAGAGTTGTGAATCTTATCTTGCTTATATGGTTAACACCATAAAGGAAACTTTAGAAGGAAGTTAGATACCTATAGTAGCTGAGTTTAGGGATGTTTTCCCAGATGAGTTACCTATTTTGCCACTAGAATATGAGTTAGGATTTGGCATTGAGGTAATGCCAAGCACAACACCAATTTCTATAGCTCTATATAAAATAGCTCTTGTAGAATTGAAAGAGCTGAGATTCAGT
>CANXYI010785977.1:0-11151 GCA_948208565.1 Hura crepitans | reverse complement strand
GCATTACAAGGTAGGAGTTGCCACCCAACTAGAGTTCTGAAATACATTGTAGGGCAAAAACAAGAGTGGTTCGAAACCTTATTCTTATTTATATCTCAAGTTAAATTGCAATTTCTTATTAAAATTCATAATTTTATCTTTTTTCTTAAAAAGGTTTCAAATTTAAAATAAAGCATTCAATCACATAGAAGCATAAAAAAATAAGCATATTAAAGAATATCACACATCAAATTGGGCAATTGATTATTTTTAGAACTTTGGTTCTCGCTGGCCAATTTTTAGAAAACAAGTTTTATTATCATGACATTTATTAAGTAAAAATCAAAACTCATTTTATTAGGAAAACACCAATTAACGAAGTAAAAATCACTTTGGTTATTTTTTATAACGTTTAAAAATCTTTTTCTACCTATTACAACATTAATTTAAAATATAAGGAAATAATGCAAATAAAAAAATTACATGGTAATTATTTAAAATACATTATAACCTAAGAAAGGTAAAATTTTGAAGGATATTTGCTAAAATACATTCTAACTAAATAAAATAAAATTACATTGAAATTACCTCAAATACAATCTAAGTAGAAATAATACAAAAATTATTAAAATGAAAAGAGAAAATTTGAATGAAAAAGTTTGACAAAGTAATTAAATAACAACAAAATAAAGGGAGAAAAATAACAAAAGGTTAACTTCACTAGATATTTGATAAGAGGAAAAAGATGAGTTAAATAAAGCCCCAATAGATCTCATATAACTCGTATCACAATGAAAACACAATATTAGAATGGAAGAAATAATGTAATCAACAAAAGGAATAAATAAAATGACAAAAAATAAATAATTAAATAGATAATGAAAGAAATTAAAAAATTAAATAAACAACATGTGAAAAGAGAATGAATAATAATTGAATTAAAAATAAAAAAGAACAACATATTAATAATGGAAAAATAAGACAAGGGTGTTACATCTGATTGGTAGATGAGTGCCTAAATAATATAAGGTTACTACATTTAACTATTAATTAGGCAACAAGTAAAATAAAATAGAGGGCACCCTGCTTGACTTATAGATGGATTGAAAAAAGAAAATAAGAAAGAAAAAAAGAGATTTTGGTTGACCTACCATGTATAATTGCCTTTAGGAATGATCTTCAATTCACTTGAGAGAAAAGGGCAAATAAATTTGGAAAAACCTTTAAAAATAAGAAAAATAGTATTTGAAAAGTTTTTTTTCTTACTTTTTTAGGGGTCCACTTACCAAAAAAAACTCAATCTTTTAGATTGACATAGGCTTTGCCTTTTATACATGCGAATCGAGGTAGATAGAATCATTTTAGGGTAGGGGAAAATGGTCATTATATTACAAATGGCCATTCGCCTAAAAGGGAGTCCTACCTAAATTCTGCCTCTTTAGCAAAATGATGCCCTTTTATAGAGGTAAAATGGGCATTTTAGGAAAGCATAAAATTGCCATTTTGCCCTCTAAAATGATTGTTTTGAGAGAACACAAAATGGTAATTTTAGGGGCAAAATAATGTAGTTTTGCCTCTAGCAACCTAAGGCTTGTAAAATGCACTTTTTTAAAAAATTATAAAGCATTTTTCTTTTCCCAATGCTCCATACTATAGGGGGCTTTGCCGCCCACACCTTCCCTTGGCGTCAGTGTTAGGCATCAGCCCGAGCCTTTGGCCTACCATAAATGCTTATTTTTCTCTTAATTTGAGTCACACCACGAGCTTTTTAGGTCAAGTAAGGGTTTATGGTCAAAAGTTAATTGTGATATTAAACCTTTTAATGAAAAGATCTTTAAATTGGATGTTATCATTTATATTTAATGAAACTTTTATCCTTTCTTCATCATAGGCAATCCAAACATAAGAGCCCCCGAAATACTAATGTCTACACTATTTTATGATAGAGTGCAACCATCGAGGTTTGAGTCAGCAACTCCTACACACTATTTATTATTGGGAAGTCTATGACTATTTTCATTTTTATTATGAGTTCTATGAGGACCTATTTATGTTATGATAGGTGTAGTCGTTAAGGTCTAAAATATGGATCCTTATACTCTTTTTAAGATAGAGTATGCCTATCGAGGTTTGAGACGTAAACCCTCGCACATTATTTATGTTATGTTATGATGGGTATGGCTATTGAGGTCTAAAATATAGGCCTTCGCACAACATTAGATCTTATTTATCTGGTGTTTAGGTATGATCTCTCATGTATGGGTTGAATGATCAAATAATTAAAAACAAAGTGCTTAATTGAATTAACAAAATTAATATTTAGAAAAAATGACATAAATTGGTCAATTCCATTAAATTAGTAAAGGAATGTTATAAGACACATATATAGTGATCATAAGTTATGAATAAAGATAGGTAAGGCATATGTGAATAAGTATTGTCTATTCGTTATCATAAGATCCACACCATTGATTAGGGTAATTAAAATGTATGAAATTTAAGGCAAAGAACTTAGGGTAAACTTGGGATATTAATTGATGCCAATTAAATTATTGTGTACATGTAAAAGGGGACTTTGTGTCATTCATGGAGAAAATAATTTGATACAACATAAAGTTAAACTATTTAGGATTTAATTTATAGGATATTAAAAAATGGGCATGGTTTTATTATTTTATGAGAAATCTAAAGAAAACTTTAATAAATTAAGCAATTTATAATTATAAGCGTTTACTACTGCATATATTCATGGTTGCTAAAAGTGTGAATTATTAAATAGATTAATAAAGACTAATGTGCATGTATATTATAGTTTAATCATCTAATGCCATTACATTTGAATTATGTGTTATAATACATGCTTATAGGTATGTTATGCTAATATATATTTCCTTTAATAACCACTAAGCACATGCTTAGCATGTTGATTTTTTTCTAATGCGTTGGTTGTAGTTGGGAGTAGAGCGTAGCCTTATGAGCAGCGATGCGAATCAGGAATTTTTTTGTTGTATATCATATGCATATTAATAAGATGGAATATATAATTGTGTATAGGTATATATGGTTAGAAGGGAATGGGTTAAGAGGTTGAGTAATACTTAATCATTTGGATTTAAATATGGTTGTGTTAAATCTAGAAGAAAATAAAATGGCACAGATAATGTAGATTATAATGTATAAAAATGATGAATACTACTTTATGGCTTGGCATGTATGTATGCTTGTATGTGTTGAGATGGTTAAAATGCTAGATGACTTATTTGATAAGTCTAATTGAGTTTGTGAAGGATTAGGATGAATTGGAGACATGTATTAAGTATGAGAAATTTTTTAGAAATGTATTTTATGCAAGTTTAAAATTTTTAATTTTGCCTCAAACAGCCGTTATCCTACAAATTTTTTTTGCTAAAACGTGACCCATAATAGATTTGCCATAAGAAACTCATAAGCAAATTCAATAAATTTAGTTTACATATTTTTAAGAAATGTTTTAAGAAAATAATAAGTTTATAACTAAGGGAGTAAGATAAAGTATCTTCATGTCATTGCTTATTCAACTTTAAAAATGGTATTAGATGAGAGGTGGCATATGTGTCATATGTTATGTGGGATCTAAAAATAGACCAGGTAAGGGGTGCCATGCTTAATAAGGTTACATATGTAATTAAGGAAAATGCATAGAGGTTGATGTATTACATAGTTATAGGCATATTGAAAATAAGTTATGGTATACATATACGTTAAAACTCTTCAACCTAATTGAGGTGGTGAATACTTAAGTTAAAAATTCCAAGGTTATTTGAGAGACAATGGCATATTGTCTTAATGGACTCCTCTATATAGAATGCAATGGTGTATCTAAAAGGAAAAATCAAACCCTATCAGTTATGGTTCGATCCCTGATAAGTCTTGCAGACGTACCTAAGTCCTTTTAATGGTATGCATTTGAAACTGCTATTTATATTTTAAATAGAGTTCCATCAAAGTTGATTAATGTTGCACCATATGAAATATAGTATAACAAGAAACCTATTCTTTCACATATCAATATATAGGGATACCTTACATATGAAAAGAGAGTAATGTTAGATAAACTTGAATCTAAGTCTGATAATGCTTATTTGGTAGGGTATCTAAAGCTAATTTTAAGATACTACTTCTATCGTCCTTTGGAATATAAAGCATTTATTTCAAAGTAAATAGTCTTTGTAGAGAAAGAGTTCCTCATAAAAGACAATAGGAGTAAAGTTAAACTTGATAAAGTTCAAGATCCACAAATTAAAGCAGATCAACTAACTGATCATGATTTTATTACTCATGGTGATGAGGTAATAGAAGAACCTATAGAAACACAAGTTCTTAGATGATCTACTAGGGTCAAAATTGTTTCGAAGAGATATAGATTTCTCATGGACCATGACAAGGAAGTGACCACAGTAAAGCACCACGAGTGCACCAATTATGAGTAGGATCTTAAGAGTTTAGAATCTGACTCATAGCTTAAGGCCATGAAATCTAAAATGGATTCCATGTATGATAACTAGTTATGGACCTTGGTTAATCTACCTAAAGGGATAAAATCAATTGGGTGCAAGTGGATCTTCAAGAAGAAGACTAACATGAAAGGTAATGTAATGTGATTACCTATAAAGCTCGATTTGTAGTAAAAAGCTATCGTCAAAGATAAGGGATTGACTTTGATGAAACCTTTTCTTTTGTTGTGATGCTTAAATCCATTCAAATTATGCTTGCCATTGCTGTTCATTTTGATTATAAGATCTATCAAATGTATGTAAAGATAGCTTTCCTTAAGGGAAAATTGTCAAAAGAAGTATTTATGACACAACTTGAAGGTTTTACATCCAATGATGGTAATCGAGTCAGTAAGCTTCAATGATCCATTAATACATTAAAGCAAACATTTAGGAGCTAAAACATCAATTATGATGAGACAATCAAAGAGTTTGGTTTCTCAAAAAATATGAATAAACCTTGTGTTTTCAATAAGGTTAGTGAAAGTGCGATCATTTTTCTTGTGTTGTATGTAGTTGACATACTATTAATAGGAAATGATGTCTTTATCTTTCAGTCAATCAAGATTTGGTTGAGTAAACAATTCTCTATGGAAGACCTTGTAAAACTAACCTATATCTTGGGTATCAAGATCTATAGAGATAGATCTAGAAGATTGCTTGGTCTTTCATAGTCTATGTACATAGACAAAATGCTGAAGAGGTTTAGGATGGATCTCTCCAAGAAAGGTTATATTCTTATGTTACATCAAAAACACCTTCTTAAATCTATATCTCCTAAGGCATAAGAGGAGAGAGAGTGTATGAGTAGGATCCGACATACTTCGGTTATAGGATCTATCATGTATGAAATGTTATGTACGAGACCTAATGTAGCATTTGCTTTGAGTGTCATGAGTAGATTCAAATCCAATTATTGAGAGAAACATTAGGGCTTTCAAGAATATCTTTAAACACTTGAGGAAGACTAAGGATTTATTCTTTGTTTATAGGGAAAGAGATCTATAGCTTAGCAATGATACAAATGCCAGCTTTCATTCTTATAAGGATGATTGTAAATCTCAATCTAAATATGTATATATTATGAGTGGAAGAGATCCAAATAGGATATGACTAAATTTTGCCACTATAGCTAAATCCATAGCAAATTTTAATATAGCTATTGAAGCCATTTCGATTAGAAAGTTCATTAGTGAACTTAGAGTGGTTCTAAGAGTTCTTGATCCAATACCTCTATATTGTGATAAGAATAGCACTATTGTGCAAGTTCATGAGCCACAGTCTCATCAATGGTCTAAACATGTTCTTTGGTGCTACCATCTAATCAAAGAGATTATTGATAAATACGATGTGAAAACTGAATAGGTCTCCATATATCAGAACATAATTTATCACCTAACAAAGGCACTATCATAAGGAAAGTTTAATCAATCTATAAATGAAATGGGGTTTTATTACATAGGTGATTGGCTCTAGTGGAAATTAGAGATTGTTTGAAGTATGCCCTAGAGCTTATGTAATTGGGTAGTATTCATGTATCTAAACCTTGTGAATTAATAAAATAAGGCATTTCTCTTAATATAATGGTACTTTTCTATATTACTTATAATTATTTGTAATGTCTTAAACCATGTTACAAATTCCTTTCTATATAATTACAGTACAGAGGAAATCATAAAGTGTTCATGATATGAGATTCTTATTCCATGCAATTGTGATATACCTAAATATCTATGATCATAGAATTAGAAAGATGGGATATTGTTAATGTGAATATATTAGCACATGTTATACTTCTTGATTGAATCAAGTAGTAGTTCTTACAAGCTATAGGCATAAAAATGCTTAGCATTAACATGTGAATGCTTACTTGGTAAGAAAGTATATCAAAGGCTATGAGATCTTTATATGGATACTTAATCAATCTCATTAAATGTGTATCATCATATCTATGGTGTAAGTATCCTTAAACTTGATATCACTAGCCATCTTAAATATGGAGTCAAATACTTTGACTCTAAAGCATTTACTTTGAATAAGGAATATATATAGTGAGGTACTTAGGTATACTATAACATATTTAAAGATAGGGTAGTGATCAATAAAGGATTCACCACTCTAAATTACAGTAAGGAGTCTATCTCATAGTTCTAATAAGTAATCTATATTCAAGAATCTCTTCCTAAAGCAAAGTGCCATAAATGAATGGGATTCACTAAGACCATTTATGGAATAAAGGTGAAATTATTAGAACAATATGTTCAGGGCTTAATTAAAGATACTTAATTAAGCAATAAGTTGACATAAGTCCATGCTTAAAACTTGATATGGTAAAAGATAGTGAAAGGTGTTTATTGCACCATAATTGTATATGGAAGTGTTAAGTCAAAGCACTTGACTTTCTAGCATTTGGGTAGCCATGATTCCTGGTCAGATGCCTCTCTTGACTTGTATGCAAGTCATATATCAATTAGTGGTTTGATATTGATTCAGTAAGATTGAATATATAAAATCCCAATTGGATTAGGACACTAATTCACTATGTAATGCCAAGCTATTATGGAAACCCATAGGTTCACACACATAAAAGATGTTTGAGGAAGATTTAATGAGATTGAATGTTATAATGATATGGGATATCATTTGAATATGAATTAAGATGAAGAAATGAGCAAATGGGCTTAGGGGCCCACTTGCTAATGTGTAGTCTAAAATTCAGGATATTTGGACTTGGGCTTTGTTAATTCCAAAATTTAATTATTCATACATCTAATTTTTTTTATAGAATTTTAAAATGATTGAAAGACCTTAAATTTGAATAATTATTAATCTAAAATAAGGCCTAAAAGTGCCACATAAGATTAATGAAATTGGGGCCAAAGCAAATTGCACATAAGCTTATTAAAAAGCTTATACACATAAGACTAAATAGGGCCTAATTTGTGCATCCAATCTAATCTGACTTAAGGCAAATTTTGAGTGTCAAAATTTGACCTAAAAAAGGTTTATTTAAAGTATAAATAACCTTTATATCTATAGCCACCATATGCATATTTTTTAGTAGAAACTACTGCATATAATAATTGAAAACACATAAATTTCTTCTTCTTCCTTCATCCACTTGAAAATCCTACTACCACTTGGATTTTTTAGTTACTCTCTTTTGAGAACTTCTTGTATTAATTACCTTAAAGGTGTTCCTAAAAGAGGATCACTATGCTTTGCAACAACATGATGAGAAGAACTCACAAATGAAACTTGCTATCATCCTTTATGTAAAATCATGAAACACTGCTAGATTTATAGTTTAAGATGTATTTTTTTATTATCTATGCCCATTATCTTTGCTATTTTTCTCTAATTTTTAATTTTCTACTGCATGTGATAGTGAAAAACCAACATGTTATTTATATAAGAATGCATGTATATGAATGTTATATGGGTGATTTGTGCACATGAAAATTTTTGGTGCCTTTGGTACATAATATGGCATTCCTCTTATAGGTATATCTTCAGATTGCCTATTAATGTGGTTCATAATGTCTGCAGAAAGGTCTTTACATTTTGTTATATCAAAGACAAGTTTAGGTAATTTTTTATTCTGCTAAATTTAAGTTCATTATGCATGCAATTACATATATGTGAACTAATATGGATAAGCATTTTATTGCATGTATAGCTATGAACCTTAATGAAAAATGTTCTCTATTGACAAGTAGTTAATAAGGAGGTTGAGAGTGACACACTTGTGATTGTGTGTAACACTAGACAACCTACTACTTTTGAGTCTCTTCCCTAAGCTTAAGGTTAATAAGTGATGTTACCTAAGCATATCTAGCTATTGAGGTAGGCTACTCCTCTTATGCCACAATTATAACCTCTAATACCTCTAACAGAGACCAAAAAGAGCAATATTATTGAAAGGCTCTATAAGGAAAAAGTTAAGGATCTTAAAGGCATTAAAAAGGAGGATTTTACAGTGGTAGAAAATTCATAGGAGAAGACAACTATAATTTTGTAGTAGATGGGATGTACCAATAATGAAAGCTTAATTTATGTTAGATCTCTCTTTCAATAAGAGGCCTCTATTTGCTAAAAGACATTAATAAGAGGGAAACATGATAAGCCCATTACATGGCAATTCTCTCAGGTAGAGTTTTGAAAGAGGTATATCAGGGAAACCTTCAGAGAGACAACATGTAAATAGTTTATATATCATAAGTAATGCCATATGTCTATCTTTAAGTATGAGAAAGTATTTCTCAAGCTAATTAAGTATGTTAATTATTCTATTCCCTAGTGAAGCAACTAGATACAAGTGGTTTTAGGATGGTTTAAACCACAATATCATATCTAGTGTGACACCTAGCAAAATAAATGATTTCTATCAGCTAGTGTCTATTACAATGGAGTTAAAAGACATCAATGCATAAGATTAAAATAAAAAGAACTAGAGAAAGAACAAGAGAGGGCAAGGACAAGGTAGAGTTTCCTTTGACTCAAGTAAGAAGTAGAAAGTCTCATAAGGATAAGTTTCCATTATGAAGAAAAAGAGTGGCAATAAGGGAGATAGTGGAATTGCATTAGTTTCTAATACTTTAGGGTCTACTGCTAAAGGTGCTATAGCTCATCTATGTAACCATTATCATAAGATACATGGTGGTGTTTGTTGGAGATTGTTTGCTACTTATTTGAGGTATGGTTCTTCTGACCACAAGATTAGTGAGTGTCCTAAAGTACGAGATATGAGTGTGCATCTTAAAGAGGTTGAAACTGCCATGTCTACTAGTAGGAGTTTTAGCAAGTAAGATAGTTAGAGTGGTTCTCAAATGGTTGCATCTAAGATAGTATAGAAAGTTAAGCTACATGCTCTAGCTTGTACATATGATATCTAAGCCAGAGAGGAGGAGGATACTCTAAATGTTATAGTTGGTACATTCCCTTTCTTTCATTTTTTATGTATGTATTTATAGATCCGAGAACCACTCATGCATAAATTTATATAGCATTGTCAAAAATTTGCAACCTTGAGATTGAACCAATCTATTATGAGATTTTTAGTTTCTAATCCTTTGGGTTATAGTGCTATTATGGATAAAGTGTACAAAGATTATTCATTAAACCATTAAGGATATAAGTTCTTAGTGAATCTAATTGAGCTACCATTTGATGAGTTTGATGTGATTTGGGATATGGATTAGTTATCCAAGCACTAAGTGATAGTGGATTGAAAGCTTAAAAGGATAACTTTTAATATGGTTGATGGTGATAAAGTGATAGTGGTGAGAAAGAGATATAATTTCCTCTCTAATATGATATTTGTAATGATAGCAAAGAAGTTGGTTAGAAGTGGGTGCCAAAATTATTTAACTCATATGAGGGATACCAAAAAGGTCATACCTAAACTTCTAGACAAACCTATAGTGAAAAATTTCCAGGATATTTTTTCTAATGATCTATTAGGTTTAGCACCCAAAAGAGAAGTTCAGTTTGGCATTAAGTTGGTACTAGGCAAGATGCCAATATTACTCCTTATAAGTTGGCACCAATATAGTTGAAAGAGTTAAAGACCTAGTTGCAGGAGTTGCTTGACAAGGATTACATTCGCACTAGTGTTTCCCCATAGGGCGTACCAGTGCTTTTTGTAAAAATAAGATAATTAAATGAGGTTGTACATTATTTACCAATAATTGATGAAGCAAACCATAAAAAACAAATATCCTCTCCTTATTATTCATGATTTGCTTAATTAGTTTAAGAGAGCAAGTGTGTTCTCAAAGATAGACTTAAGGTTAGGCTATTATCAGCTAAAGGTGAAAGATAAAGATGTCCATAAGATTGCTTTTAGAACTAGTTATGGGCATTATAAGTTTCTTATGGTGCTTTTAGGTTTGACAAATGCACCAACAACATTTATAGACCTTATGAATTGATTTTCCATCTTTATTTGGATCATTTTCTAGTAGTGTTTATAGATGACATACTAGTATATTCTAAGAGCATAGAAGAGCATGATAAGTATTTGAAGCTAGTCTTGCAAAAGTTAAGAAAGAAGTAGTTGTATGCCAAATTTAGTAAGTGTTTGGCTTGATGAAGTGGCATTTATAGGTTATGTTATTTCAGCTAATAGGGTAAGAAGGGATCCTAAAATATTGAGGCTATAGTTGAGTAGAAATAACCTAAGAATGCTATAAAAGTTAGAAGCTTCTTAGGTTTGGTAGGATATTACAAATTGTTTGTGAAAGGGTTTTCAATTATAGCCTATTCACTAACCAAGTTGTTACAGAAGAATGCCAAGTTTGAGTGGCTTATATGATACCTTGAAAAGTTTGAGAAGCTAAAGACTATGCTAACTTAAGCTTCAATCCTTATACAACCAATATCAAGGAAAGACTATGTGATGTATAATGATACATCTCATCAAGGTATGGGATGCATACTTATGCAAGAGGGTAAGGTAGTGGCTTATAAGAAGAACTACCTTACCCATGATTTAGAGTTGGCTGCTATTCTTTTTGCCTTAAAGATTTTTAAGGCATTATCTTGATGGTGAGAGATGTTTTATCTACATGGATCACAAGGGTCACAAAGTATTTTCCCACTCAAAAAAAGCTCAATTTGAGATAGAGATGATGGATGG
>CANXYI010785962.1:0-10681 GCA_948208565.1 Hura crepitans | reverse complement strand
TTTATAATATTTGAGTATCAGGCTGTATCAATCCCAGGTCAATTTGAGTAAAAATGAAATATTTTACAACTCAACTTTAATTGCATCACTATTCATAAAACACTACCATAAAAACTTTGTTGTCATTTTTAACCATCTCAATGACTTCATTTTCACTTCAATTTTATTCAAAATTATATTATGATTAATATTTCCATCTGATCACATTAGTGTGTCCCGAGAAACACTATTCACATCCAAGAAAGTACTATTCATAACCCTAAAATTTTCAGACATGACAGTATAAATGTGTTTATCGCTTTTGTGAAACTCTTCACTTGACTTGGTAGGCAGATCCAAATGAGAGATGACTCATTGTGTCATCTCCTACCTGAACCATTGCCAGTCTGAATAAGAGATGGCACGTTGACCAATTTCACTATTATCTACTTCTGATCTTATAATATGCTTATATAATGAGCATTTGGGGCCTATGTGTAGTTTTAACTTAATTGTTATGGACATGAATACATAAAGACTGACCGTGTCATTTTAATGAAAATCTGACGACATAACAGTTGCTTGATAATATGTCTTGAAATAAACCTATAAAAAGAACACTTTTGTAATGATCATAGACTCAAACTTAGTCATCTGGGTCCTTTTGACCCTCCATCATTATTAGTCAACACATAACATCATCAATCATGTCTCAGTCACAACAAGTAAAGATCAATATTATCTTGTATTAAACATACGTCAGATAATAATAATGTACTACTGATATTGTTTGTTACATTTACATGAACAAAGTGTCTGAAGAAGTTAGATATCTATGTTGCTATACTGAACCCATACCCTACATCTATACATATGAGTGCCATCAACTAATAATACATCACACAAAAGAGAAACATATTATACCAAGTTGAGGTTGTCTGAGTTGCACTGCACTGCTGTCTTAAGGCCGATACTGAAACAATCTACAACCTACGCATCGAGCAAACATGATGCACTAAGCATAATGCTTAATGGTGTATCTGATAAAATATGTACACACATGTACATGCATTTTATATAAGTCTGTCATTAATCCTCATATCAGCTCTTTACTCGTGTCATTACCAGTCAACCAATTGAGTACTATTTTGTGTCTAATTATATTCGTTTATAAGCTTATACATCTCTTCTTACCTGCTTATATGTTTTTGCTAAGTTACATATCCTATAATTAGTTTAATTATAACTTTACTGCTAAGTTATGTGCTATTCACTGACTTGTTACCTATGATTTTATCTTACTTATAACTATTTATTTATTCATCTTATGGTTCAGTGTTGTATTCATGCCATTTATATTTTTAGCCCATATTTGGGAGACACACATCTCATTATTGGATATCGGAGTCATGTTATGCAGTGGCCCACATTTTGGGCCTCTGTCCTGCTACATCAACCTAATAATCAAATATAAGGAGCTCCAATACAAATTATAAATATTGACCTGAAGGTTCTAATCTTGACCATAGAGGTCTCAAGATTTGACCACGAAGGTCTCCTAACCATAAAGGTCCCAATACTGTACTGTGAAATTAGTAATTGGCACTGAGGTGCCCTAGTAGCTGTTATCCCCCAGTTGATCGGTCAACTTATTCAATATGTTGTTTAGCGTACATGGGCCATTTGGCTTATAATTTGATCATTTATCATTTATGCGCTTAGTTATTTTACTTTGATTGCTTCATAATATTTGGTCGACATAATTTATGTATTTTGTTTACAAGTCCTATTATGTGCGTTGTTACCTCTAACTGACATTGCCCTTACCATACTCATATCCTTATTTATCTTACATACATTGCCATGATTATTTACTATTTATATACTAATTGTAGTCATACTCTTAATATCACACATTATCGTCAATACATGCATACATAAATATGTTATGCATTATATGTGTTCATACGTACGTGCACGCTATTTACATTATACATACGTTATTTCCTGCCATCACCAATGTATATTTTTAGTACAATTCACAACCACTTATTTTAGGCCATTACAGTACAATTTACACCTATTATACAACAAATTGAGAAATTTTTATTATGTCCCTAAACATTCCATTTTAGGTTCACATTTTCAATCCTCCACATTTTGTTTTTTTTCCTCCGTTTTTCGTTCTGTCAAGTCCATTACCATTTTCTAAACCCTAAAATACCTTAAATACTAAATTTGAGTTATTTTAACCCTAAATCCATACCAAACCCTAAATTCACCTATTATGGAATTTTTACAATTTACATAATCAAGCACATATTTTATCAAATACACTTATAGAGATGCTCTACGTCATTTTGGGATTGATTTTATGACCTTTTTTCACCTCGTTTCTCATGCCTCTCTTTATTCTCTAAATTCCATAATAGGTCACAAATTAGAAAAATTCATAGAAAAATATATATACATCAAAATTCAAAACTGAAAGTATAATCATGATCTAAAGCATCTACAGTTACCTAAAAAAATGCTTGGTTTTCGAATCGGGGCCTAGTTTAATTTAGGGGTTCAAAATCTAAAACTATCAAAGCTCCATTTCTACTTGGAAACCTTCATTTTTCATAAAACTAAAGATAAATAGAGAATTAGTGGCTTTCCATGCCTTGGTGGATACAAAATGGGCGAATTTAACACATATTCCCTAATAGTGTCGAAAGCCTTTTGACAATCATCATTCCACTTAATTGGTTGGTTTTTTTTTTTTGAGAAGTTTGAAAATGGGCTCATATATGGTAGTGAGCTTAGCTATAAACCTGCTGATGTATTGTATTCTATCCAGAAATCACCTTATCTCTTTCTCTTTCTTTGGAAATTGCATTTCTTTGATTGCTTTGGCTTTGAAGATTTTGAACCTCGGCATAACCTTCCCCTTAATGATAGTTGACTCTAACTCTTAGCAATAAATAACATTCTTTTTAGTTCAAACAAAAACTCTTTCTAGTGGTGGGATACCTCTTTTCACTTTCTTCAGCTCTGAAGTCTCTGTTGTGTATACTAACTTAAGTATCAAAGGGTATACTTTGATTCCAGTGCTTTTACTTCACCTTGATGTATACATAGCTAGGAGGTTGGGTATAATCTAAGATACTTGAAGGTAGTTGAGTGATTAATAAAGGATTCACCACCCTAGATTATAATAGAGAGTTTATCTCATAAATCTAATATATCATTATTTAAGGAATCTCTAATTAGAGTAAAATGCAAGTGTAAATGAGATTCACAAGGGTATTTTGGGAATAAAGATATAAATATTAGAATTAACATGTGTAGGGCCTAATTAGACATACTTAATTAAGCATTGTGTTGACACAAGTCCATACTCAAACCTAAAAGAGAAAAAGTATGGTGAAAAGAGTAATTGCACAGTAACTGTATATGAAAGGTTTAATTCAAATCACTTGACTTTTTAACACTTGGGTATTCTTGATGTTTGGTCGCAAGACTTGTATATAAGTGAGTTGTTAATTGGGAATTAATTATGGGCTCGATGAGATAGAACTATAAGAGTCCTAGTTGGATAAGGACTCTAATTCAATGTGTACTACTAATATATTTTAGAAACCCATGGGGTCACATGCTTAAAGAATTGAAATGATTATCAAAGGGGTTGATATTTCAATGATATGAGGTTTCATTGAAAGGAGACGAAATAAAGAAGAAAAAGAGAAATTGGGCTTCAAGTCCAGTTGACCTAGTTTGACCTTTATAAGTGTCAAAAAGGACTTATGCCTTAAAGGCCCAATCAAGGGTATATTTTAATCTAATTTTAATTGGATTTTTAAAGGATAAAATGATCATAAATTAGGCCTATGGCTGATTTAAATTGAGGCCAAAAAGAGCTTTAGAAGGAAGCCTAGAAAGGGCCTCAAAGTTTTATATGCATGAAACCTTTTATTGGCAATGCATAATAGGAAAAAAAGAGCCCAATTTGTGGGCCTCCTTAAATGATATTCAGGTCAAAATTTAAGGCTTAAAATCTAACCTAAGGAAGGTTAATATAGTATAGATAGCCTACCTAAAATCATCTAATACAAGCAGCTATCAAACATATAAAAAATTTGTATACTCTCCGTTTGAATTTTTGAATTCTCTTCTTCTACTTCTTTTCCCTTCTAACTATCTTACTAGCACCTAGATATTCAATTGTTCTTCAATTTAATTCTTGTTTGGATACCTTAGAGGTGTTCTCGTTAAGGATCACTATGATTTTTTATAACACGGTGAGGTGATATAAAGATAAAGAATCACTAATCAATAGATAATGGAAAATTTCTTTGCTGCTTCATTTTTTTGTTGTTTGTCATTTTGATTTATTCAAATCCTTATTATCATTGCTTGGTTTTGCACAAAAAAAATTAATTTTCCATTATGCTTGACTCGTGTAAAACTAACATAAAGTGTCTCACTTAAAAGAGGAAGGGGATTGGGATTTTGAGAGATAGACATAGTTAATAATGCTTTTGGGATAAAAAGGCTATTGGAATATTCTCATAGGTGTAGAGAAATTAGGAGTTTAGCTTTTGAAAAAGGAATATAAAATGAATGATGATTACTTAATTACTCTTTAGGCTTTTAATATGTTCTCTCCTTTTTGGCTCCTTATCTGTGCTAATTGGCCAAATATAAAGCGTAATGTAGCTTTGGAAATTGGGTAAGGGAAAAGACTTTTATTTTGGATAGAAATCCGAGTTCTAAGAGTTAGCTCCCCTTTGATTGATTTAGTAATTGATGTTGTTCTAGAGGATTTGAAACCTAAAAATCTACCTTTCTTTGTGGCAAAAAGTGGGATATGGAATTAGTCTTTATCCTTGGACTTGCTTCCGCAACATTGCCTACTTCAAATTATTACTGTACTTCCTTTATGCCTTCTCTAGGAGATGATAAGATGTACTGGGTTTTGTCATACTTAGGTTGCTTTACTTCAAAGATGACTTGTAATTCTATTTTGGAAGATGATAGTTTTTCGAGTCATTTTCCTTAGGATATAATGTGGAAATGGTCAAGCTCCGAATGAGTAAAAGTGTTTTTTTGGGTAGTTGTGCTATATGTCAAGAAGCATCAGAGTTTTCTCTTCATGTGATGTGAGATTGCTACTCGCTATATAGTTTTGGAGTATGATTATCCCAAATGATTATTTGAGTCTTTTCTACGATAATGATGTTAGTCTCTATAGCTGGGTTTTTTTTAACTTGAAATCAAGCATTATAATTGTGAAAAGAGTTCAGTGGAATCTTTTATTTGGTATTGGTTGTTGGTTGCTATGGAAGTAAAATAACTCTATTATCTTTAAAGAGGACCATTGATCCATATTAGATTTTGTGTTAGATATTATTACTCAAGCCACTCAGATAGAAAAGGTCGGATAAAGATGTTGGATGATATATAGACTCATAGAAAACCTATTATGGTTCTACGGAAATGCCCTCCTAATAATTGGTTTAAATTAAATACTAATGCCTCTGTTGTTATAGGATAGGGAAGGCTTACGGAGGTTGAGTCATTCAAAATAATAATGGCTCATGGGTAAATAAATTTATAGCTAACATTAGCATATGTCCGATTTTAAAGGTGAAAATATAAGGTGTCTACAGTGGGGTGAAACTTGTTAAAAGCATTAGGGTCACTCATTTTCTCTTCGAGTGTGATAATAAGATTACAGTGGACATGGTAAAAGGCAATAGTAATCCAAATGTTAGTTTTCCTGAGACATACACAGTGGAATTTTAATATTTTTGAGAAAAGCAAACATTGATTTAAGGACCCAAAAGAATTAAATCATTATTTATAGTTAACTAGCAACATTTAAATGTTTATCATAAATAACTTCTAGTAGATTCCTTCTTTTGGTCTTCGTATTAGGTTGTCACAAACCACAGTGTTCCTCAAGATTGGGAGCACCTCCAAGGTATCCACATGGTGAGATTGAAGAGTAAGAGTGTAAATTGCTAGGGGCTAGTAAGCAAAATACATAGATAAAGAAAAAAAAGGAAATAAGCGAGTGTATGCCTTGTAATTTACGTGTAGAATGACTGCAAATTACATCTCATTATGGCTATTATAATTTAGGTCTATTTATGCCTTAATAAACCCTATATAAGTTAGAATTTAACTTTTAAAATCTAACCTAAAAATCCCACTGAAGGGCCATATGTGTGGGCCCTTTTAGTTTTATACACATAGGCCCAAAATCGGGTCTATGAGCATATACATATAGACCTATGTGGATTTCTATTTTATAGCTCAATAAGGCCTACAAATCTAGCCATTATATGGTCTAATTAAAGGTCCTTTTAATTCTTCAAAGGTCCAATAAAATTAGATATCAATTGCATAAACAACTGGACTCAACAAGGTCCAGTTTTGGAAACCCTAGTTCTGGTTTCTAAAAATGGACTAGGTTCACTTTTAGAAACCCTAGTTTTAGTTTCCTTATCTGTCACTGAGCTCAAATCTCAATCATTTACTTCATTTTTTTATTCATCCTTAGTTGATATCTCATATCAGCATGCCATTCAAACACTTTGAATCTCCTTTTTTTTTTTTTATCTATGTGTGTGACCCTATGGGTTTCATAGACATATTAGCAGTACACAGTGCACAAAAGTCCTGGCCCAACTAAGATTCCTATGGTCCAATCTCATTGGCCGAATAATTGATTCCTACTCAATTATCCAATTATTTACAAGTCTAGAGTGGTGTCTAGAAACACATCAATACTACCTAAGTGCCAAAAATGTTAAGTGGTTTGACTTAACACTTTTATATACATTTACCATGCAATTCATCTTTTCACCAAACTCTATCTCATTTAGGACTAAGTATGGACATGTATCAACTTAATGCTTAATTAGTATGTTAAATCAAGCCTTAATATGTTAGTTATAATATTTATTCCTTTATTCCAAAAAGTCCCTTGTGAATCTCATTCACACTTGCATTTTACTTTGGATAAAGATTCCTAGAATAGAGGCATATTAGAATACTGAGATAAACACCCCAATATAATTTGAGGTGGTGAATCCTTTATTGATCAGTCAACTACCTTTAAGTACTTCAAACTATATCCAATCACCTAGCTATGTATACATCATGGTGATATAAGAGCACCAGAGTCAAAGCATAGTTCTTCATACTTAAGATAACTTTGGTGATCTCAAGTTAAAAGACACTTGCAAAACTAATATGATGAGATTGTTTCACTGATATAAATTATTTATCTATGTGACATTTCTCATGTCGGGTCTCTAATGAACTTGTTTCTCAAACAAGTATCCACATGTTATCTCCAAGCATTACCATGCTTACAGCCTATGAGAACTACTGTTTGACTAGGTCAAACAAAATAACATGTGTTAGTCTATTCGTATTAACAATATCTTATCTTGTTAATACTATGACTAGGGATGGTTTCGGTACTTCACATTTACATAAAATAAGAATCTCACATTATGAACTCTTCATAATTTCCTTTGCATTGTGAATGTACCAATACTTTATTATATAGTTTAAGATCATATTAAGCAAATGAATTCACATAAGTTCAATAGTAATAAAGAATGCCTTTTTATTATAAACCAAAGTTTATTATGTACACAAAATATCCTTATTACATGCAAGCTCTAGGGAATACTTTTAACACCAAATGCAATCTACCTTTTGTTAATCAATAACATCAAAAGAAGAATTTGAGTTTTTTAAGGAGGCTCACATAACCTATATTCACCATGAAGAAAATTTTGTGGTTGATTATCTATCACATTATGCTTAGAGTTATGATATGGGGATCCATGTGGTGCAATATCCTTCTAAAGGTGTCCAACCTCAATTGATTCTTAATTTAGTAGTAGTTACGTAGATGCATTAGTTTGTTTAGTTTGTGGTTTGTTTTCTTGATCTCTTTTATACTTGTAATAAGATGAGAAATAGAAAATATATATAAATACAATGAGACTTACTTCAAATCCAACAATAGCAAAAAATGACAATGAGATATATTGAGGTCTATAGATGTAAAACACAAAGGAAAATAAAAGAATAAAGCTTAATTTGAAAGACAATTATAATTATTATCCAATTACAAGTTGATATCATTAACAAGAAAAATATATGGAAGAGGTCCAGTAATTGGTTCTTAACCATAACTCGAGACTTTCTAGCATAGGTTATAAGCCTCACCCTTAATCTCGCCTTACCCTAACTAAACTAATAATATCTTTAATGGTAAACATCAAGTCTATAATATCTAAGTCCAATTACCCTTTATATCAATAGTGATGATGTATTTTATTGATTTTGATGTAGGTCAATTTTTAAGGGAGAATAACAAATTACTCCGTAATTGCGATATATTTTTGAATTAGACATTTAAACTATAAAAGGGAAGGATTAACACCTGAACTATTATAACTTTAACTATTTAAAAACTCTATTAAAAGACTATTAAGATTAACAATTTCTCAATTTTTTAATTTAAATTATATTTTCTGAGTTTTTTTTTAAATTATTCAATATGCATTAAGCTATAATTATTTAGACAAAATTAAACATTTTCATCCATATATTATGAATTTATTAAGTTTTTATTTTCTTATTGTATTTTGGGTTCTTGAAATTTCTATTATATTTTGTTTAGCATTTATATTATTATTTTAGGATATATTAAATTCAAGTTATTTTAACATATAATATAAATAATTATTTTTAATATTTTTTGAAATTTGAATTTTTATTATATTTTATTAAGTATTCAAATTTTTATTCTAGCAGAAATGAAGTTTAAATTATTTTAGCATACAATACAAATAATTATATTAACTTATGGTATTTTATTAAATTTGTTGATTTTTTGGTCTTAATGAACGCTAAAATTATTCAAAAAAATTTTAAAAATAGATTAGAATATACTATAAATATTGACATAGAAAAATCACAATAGATAAGAATAGCAACTTAATTTTTTAAAAATAATTTAAAATTAACATGTGTTAAAATAATTTCTCGATAACTAAAAAAAGTATAATAAAAGTTATAAAATTGAGAAATCCGTTAATTCTAATGAATTTTTAATGGAATTTTGAAGTTGTGTAGATTATAATAGTTTGGAGCATTAATTGTTCACTTTTTAGATTGGATATCAAATTGAAAAGTACACTTTAAATTGAAGAGGTAATTTGTAATTTTTTTTAATCATTGCTATCTTTAATCTTTAACAAGCTTTTATTACCCAAAACAATTCAATTTTGATATGCATTAAGAAAATTTTAATTCACTGTTAATACAGTGAGCACGGTTTAATTCATTTCAGTTATTGATAATTCTCCATAATCATTTTAGATTTTAGTTATTTGAAAAATTAAAGTAGAGCTGATCATATGGTCGGTTCGGTTTCGGACCGAAATGAAAGAATCGAAGAACTGAAATTTCAAAAAATTTTGAACCAAACTGAGAACCGAAAATATACAGTACCGAACTGAATGGACCGATTTAAAATCGATCGGTTCGGTTTTGGGTTTTTGGAATTATTGGACTTTGGACTGATAAAATGATCGGTTCGGTTCGGAAGGGAAAAAACCTAAAACTTATAGGCAAAACGACGTCGTTTCATAATTTCGGTCGGTTCGGTCCTATCAGTTTTCTGACTCTATAAACCGAATCGAACCGTAAAAACCAAAATTTTTTTTGGTTCAAAATCAAAAAAATCGAAAATAAAAAAAACCGAACTTATTAAACCAAATAGCATTCGGTTCTCGGTTCCGATTCGGTTCTGCTCACCCCTAAATTAAAGAATCAAACCCGTGTAAAAATAAATTCTCCATATTTATTTGTATTGAAAAATTGGTCCAACTCAATCCAATTATTCGGTCTTTTTAATACAAATTAATTAGATACAATTTAAATTAAAGTTTATACATCACAATAAAATAAAAAATTAACTTTAAGTTATGTATAAAAAATTATTTTAATGAAAATCTAAATACTAAATTTAAAATTATAAAATTCAAATTCAACATTATAAAATTTAAGTATATTTAATGTAAGCATATTAATCTTATTTGCCAACATAAAAACATTTTTTTATAAACTATATAAAAATATGGCATACTTCTAAATTATACTTGCAATAATACCAAACATGTTAAATAGTTTAATATAAAAATTAAGAATGCTAAATTATTAAGTGCTAAAAATTCTATTTATATTGCTACTAACAGTACTAAATTATAATTACAATACTAATATATCATATATATTAATATAAAATTTAAAGAGTATATTAACACGCACATTTGCGTGCTACAAGCAATAAAATTATTTTAATACTAATTAATTTATTATTCTCGCTATACATAACATAAGGTGTGAAAATTGTTATTTAAAATTTAGGTATTTAATATAAAAATATAATTATATTATATATATTTATAATGTGAGAAATATACTTCATATAAATAGCTAGATTATTAAAAAACTAAATTTGTAAAAGAGACTATATCAACATTTTATATGTTTTTAGCAAAGTTGTACTATTAGTCACTTAATTTTGCTTTAGTATTAAAATAATTCTGACTATATAATCATCCTATTTTTTTATGTTGAATAAAAGAAAGAATGGAACTAAAATTTAATTGAATATATAAAT
>CANXYI010785905.1:0-15648 GCA_948208565.1 Hura crepitans | reverse complement strand
ATTTAGCCCTCATAAGCTTAAGAAAATCTTAGTTTCATATTGGCATATTAAGGTAGAAAAGAAATTGACTTCTATCTCCTCTTTAATTTAAGTACATAGTAAGCTTTAAAAATAAATAATTAACTTCCATCAGGAGCATTGTTCCCTATTTTAATTTTCCCTTTTATCTCAGTTTCACTCTATACATAAAGCATTTGATTATTCCACTAAGGGATAGTTACCATAATTTGATTTACATTATTTTCATGAATGGATTTATTTCATTAATTCCACAAAGTATAGGTTAAACCCCTTTTTCTAACCTTATTTACATGTACTCATGGTAATCTATTATATATATATATATTATTAAACCTCAATCTCCTATCTTATGTGTGTTTTATTCAAATTCACATGCACCATTTTTAGGTTTGCATGTCTATGTGTCTACATAGTGCATCTTCCTTATATTGTCACCCATATATTATAAGTTAATAGTCTAGGAAGAAAATTACCAACCATCCTTCAAGAACCATGCACTAGAACCACTTCCCCTTTAAGGTTCAACTTCAAGTAATTACACTTACATGGTACATGATTTCCTTGAATTCACTAACTAGGTACCTTCTTTCATGCCTATTAAGGCACCACCCTCACTTTTATATTAATCACCCTAATAAAATGTATTCTTATAAGTATATCTCTCTCATACCTTGGCCATCCTACCATATAGATATGTATCATCATCTCAACCATAAGTAGTCTCGACATATGGTCATGTTATGTCAACAATTTAGCTTTACAACTATCCATTTTCCATGTTTATATCCATGTCCTAATTGTTCATTTTACCATGAAGAATGATTTATATATATTCATTTGTATATTTATGCTTGGTATAGCACCTCTTGACCAAATCTCACAAGAGTAATGTACATACCTTCATGCCCAAGAAATTTTCTACATTTCTCCTTTTTGTGTCTCATTCCATAAACATACTAGCATATCTTCTCCTTTCTTTGAGGCGTATCTAATGTGTGAGGCTGACTACCAACACTTTATTTTGCCTTACTAATTTATTTACCCCCTACACACAACTTTAACATTAAAGCTTCATTCCCGTTCCCTCTACAACAGCCCCTCAATCACCCTATATGACCTTTATACTTTATTGACTAACTAGAATTTACGCCTTCATCAGTTACACTCTCATGTCACACAACTAAAGCTCCCTACCCCCATGCACAAGGTGGCACCTAGGCACCTACACATATGACACCAATTATCATTTCATCCATTCCATATTAAAGAAAACAAGGCACACACACTCACTTCTAGGCAGAATTAAGGTTCACGCCATTTCTAAGAAAGCATAATGCCAAGGATTTCATCCAAACGCCACAAAATTCCAAGGAGAGTTAATCACAACAATTTCCTAGCAAATTGAATACTACCTACGATAATTTTCCACACTTCAACCAATAAGGAGGTAGTAGAAAAAGGTAAAAAAAACAAACCGAGAAAGAGAGGGAGGCAAGCTCCTAATTGAATTAAATTCACTAACCTTTAATGAAGGTTGCTCATCTCCTATTGCTATCCTTCTCCCTTTCCACCTCAAATAAACCACAAAAATCCAACATACATAAGATTAAACAAGGAACTTGATCAACTATGCCTACTTAGGTGAAGAAATTCTCAAAGAAAAATTGACTCGAACACTAAAATCACCCTACTCTGCCATTACACTTCCTTGCTGCCCATAGAGATTTACTAATTTCACCTTACTTCTCTTGGCCTCTTAACCCTTTCCATGGCTGGCCATTCTCCCTTAGCTTCTTTTCTTCATCATTTAGCATGATTTATAGGGGGTAATCAATGAGAATTGCTAGCTAAAATAGCATGGAACAGAGGAAGAATAAGGGGAGACGTGACTAGGATTTTTGGCAAGGAGAAGAGAAAGAAAGGAAGAAAAGAGAAGAATTTCAATAAGAGTTAGTGGCCATATGGCTTTCAGGAGCTATGGCCATATGGCATAGTTGCTAAGGGGGATTAAGGGGCCCTTGGTTCATATTACGGGGCTCCCAAAAACCACGGGATTCAATTTCCTGAACATAAGGGCTGTTAACTTCGAGGATTTTTTTAAAAATCACAATGTTATAAAAAAATGCACCATTTCTTCCTAAAATCATCATTTGACCCAATTTCAAGCGTACAAAATATCATGACAAAATTCCTTTGGGACTTACCTGAATTAAAAATCCAGCGTTTCACTGGAGAACTTTGGGAATTTTTCTACGGCCGCTCGAACCTCCAAAAATTGTCATGTTTATTTCTAAAATCCTTAAAAACATCTAATTATAGGCCTGTAAAGTTTCATGGCCTAATTCCTTTGAGAACTAGGCTAGCAAAATTTTAGGGAAATTACAGTTTTGCTAAAAACCCAAAAAATCCCAAATGACATCGAAAAATTGTGCCGTTTATTTTAAAATTCCTTATTTAATCCCAATAGCACACTCATGAATTTTCCTAGCCTAATTCCTTCGATAAGACAGTTTTCAGAGTGCCTCAATTTTTGTGCCAACCTAAAAAATTGTGAGAAATTGCGAACGACCTTCGATACCAAAAAGTCCTTCATCAATAGACTTAATGCAATTTTTAAGCTTCAAGGTCCACTATTTCTGGTCCATCCAGGCACATCTCAGGTCAGCCTTGGCCAAAAAAATTTTATTAGCTTGATGGGTAGCTTACAACCCGAAATAAATTGTTAGTTCAGCTAAAATTTTAATTGAGATCATTTTCACCCTTTTTCAAGCCATTAAATATTATTGCGAAGCGTGCCCTACCTTGGGTCTCATACCAGTGACTCGGCACACTGGGTGCCCTTTTCGGGTGTCGGGCGCTATTCTTAGAGCCCTGGTGCACGGGCATTAGAAAATTTTCCCCTCTTAGAAAATTTCATCTATGAAATTGCTCGGTTCAATTTTGGATACTACATCAAACTTCTATTTACTTTGCAAATCTTTATGCAATCCTTAGGTCATCGCACCGTCTTATAAGTTACTAGTTCGAAAGCAGTCACCATGCTATAAATTAGTTTGGTTATGACCATCTGGCAACATATCACTAGTTTTAAGTCACAAACAAATTGCATTGGATTTGTCATTCTACTTCTTCCTTATGTGTGCATGATACTTTCTTGGCAACATATTGTTAACCCTAGTTACGCATGATATAACATACCAATTTGTTCATCTTCTATATGCTTATATTAATCCTTCTTGCATCTATCTATTATTATGTACATAACATGACAATTTTAAAAGAATCTGATACCCAGACTTACTTGTTAATAAATATAAGGCTCAGTCATATATATATATATGTTGTGATCACTTGTCTTTTATCTACCACCAATAGTGTGGCTTTAAGTCTAAATATTTTCTTACATGCCTTAGATGTCTGGCATCTGAAATTACTAATGTCTCTTTTACAGTTACTAGCCTGAGCCCTTTTTACCTAGTGCTCACAACCCATTATCATACTTTGGGTACTCATCATTGCTGGGTGAATTTTTTCAACCTTTCCTCTTAAGGGTAAAATGGTAATTATATTATTACCTTTTTTCCATGATATTTTATTGTATCAGATTTATTTGCTCATTCTTTTTCCTTTTTTCTTAATATTTACTTCCGTATTTATTTGTGATTTAATAGTTGACCCCTGCTAAGTCCCCTCGTAGCTAGGCCACTAATATCCCATATGCAATCATTGCAATGCATATGCATAAATGAAAGAAGATTATGCCAATATGTAGTCCATGTCAAAATGAAATGCTTGGGGCTTGGTAATGAATGCAGTCAAAGAGCAAGAAATGGCCTTTACTTATAGGGATCTTAGCCATAATCAAATTAATTTCATTCATTTACTTATTTATTTATTATTATTTCTTGTTTATCTGCATTAAGTTTTACTCATGTGCTTCTATGTTGGTACCTTTATTTGTACAAATCTCATTAAATAGATTAAGTGTCTCTCATTCAGCTTTCTAATTATACAGTGTGTATGTCCTTTAATATTCTTCTAAGTGCATACATGTATAGTTGGGTTTAGTAATTCCCAATAAGGCTAGTAATTTAGCTATGTATAACTTACTAACTAGCAAGGTACATATACATCCGGTATACGACCATGGTTGAATTAGTAGCCTTTTTAATTTAACATGGTAAGCCTAGCACATTTAGCTTTCAAGTTCTTATGATGGATTAATATCATTTAGGCATAAAGGCATATACCATCTCCAGTCTATTTTTACCAAATTTCCACATCAGTTAAGCATGACATGCTAATACTACTTTTGAGGCATATTCTCCTTGATGTGTTTCACCAATTCATTGTCCACTTGCTTCTAATACTACCTCAGATCTAGTTAAGAGGTTATTGTCAAATGGAATTCTTTTTAGCCTATTCCCACACTTTATTCGGTAATGCCACTGTAACATAGACAGTCAGTGGGAATAGATCTATGTTTGATGCCTAATTTGTATCTAGGCCTCTCTATATTTCTCTTGATATTGAGGCCTGAACTAGGCTGATCCAACATATTTGCTCTTTCTATTGGGAGGATTTACCAATTGTTTGCACTCTCTTTCTTAAGGCACAAACATCTGTCTCAACTTTATTGCCTATCTTAACAATTCCCTTGACTTGTAGTAATAATACTAGTATTATTTGACTAAATTATTATAACTAAGCTTGAGTGGGTGATTAGCATATAACAACATTTACCTAATCAGTCCCTTAATTTGTAGTGGGGTTTGACTTATTATTAACTCCCTTTATTACAGACGGGTTTACCCACTTAGTGTAATTTTCACAAATAAATTAGTCACTTGTCAACCTCATTGTAGTGTAGTAATTCAATAGGAATCAATCCTAGATAGTGGCACTCATGTAATATTCCTAGGAATAAGTAACCTATGCTCTAATACTACTAAATGTAACACCTTTATCGGACCCTTAAAGACTTTTGATAATAGGTGTACTTCTACCTTGGACACTTATCCTATTTATCTTTACAGTATCAACATTCACGGGTCTCCAGCTACACATTCAATTTTAGTAAAAAAATTTAAGTCACAGATCACATAAGTAT
Organism: Hura crepitans; assembly: GCA_948208565.1. Taxonomy (NCBI): domain Eukaryota; kingdom Viridiplantae; phylum Streptophyta; class Magnoliopsida; order Malpighiales; family Euphorbiaceae; genus Hura; species Hura crepitans. The sequence continues at coordinate 10,517 of CANXYI010785905.1, read as the reverse complement.
TTATTCATTGAAGCCAACACTGTTTATACAAATTTATAATTTAAATATATTACAAAACCACAGCAAGTCCTAAGCATGCTAGACACATAACCTACAACTGTTACATGATTGCCATTACATGGAGTAAATCAAATAAAAATTATCTCCCTTGTTGCTTCTACTGATACACTGCACCTACCTCGAGGCTATCTTATTGTTCACGTTTACTTGCACACCAAAACATTGGTATTCTGAGTATGAAACTCTATGGTGAATTTAATTAATTAAAAGTATGTCTCACCTGTTACACATAAGTAGTTTAATATATCCATTTTATAGGTTTATACATATGAAGGTCAAATCAAAAAATATCTTCCTTTGCATTTAATTATCTATTGTTAGAATCTTTTATTAATTTAATTACCTCCAGGATACTGTACTCATTTTATCAGGTGGTTTAGATAGCTATTTAGCTTTTATTTTAAGGTTAATGGAGTATAGCCACTAATACAATTATGTATATTGTATTCTATCCTTCTAATGTGTTTCCCAGACACACATGTATATATATGTATTAATCCTAGTTAATTATTTCCTTTGGCTCACTTACATTTACTTTATTTATATTCAAGACCTCATATTCATTTCACTAGTTAATCCATTGAAAGTAAAAAAGTTCAAGTTTATACTTAGGCCCAACTAGGTAGACTACATTTCAATACACTATATCTAAAGGGAATAACTAGTACAGTGGTCCTCATTTTGGACCTATGCCACTGCACTAGCCTGAGTGCCATAATGGAGATTAGCCGTAGCCTCTCCAAACACAAATGTTGTGTGACATATTGGAGATTAGCCCATAGACCTCCCTAGCCATAAATAATCATGTATAACTAGGTTACATGATGGAGATCAGTCTGTAAACCTCTCTAGCCACCAAATAATCTCAAAGTCTGGGTGATATAATTAGTAAGAAAAGGAAGTTGAGTTTAAGGTTCATTTGGCAATAATAAATCATAAAATGTGTGGGACCTTTAGCCTACAGACTAGCTTTACCTCAAGAGTTGCAACAAATTCATGATGTGTTTCATGTCTCGATGCTGAGAAGATATAGATCAGACCTTTCATATAATTTGATAGGTGATGAAGTGGAGATAAGACTAGATTTGTCATATAAAGAAGAACCTATTGGTATCCTAGTCAAAGAGGTCAAGGAATTGCAGAACAAAACTATGTTATTGGTGAAAGTCTTATGGCAACATCACGGTATGGAAGAGGCTACTTAAGAAAGCAAGGCTTAAATGTGGGAACAATGCCCACATTTGTTTGAACCAAGTATGTAGAGGATGACATCTTTTCTAAGAGGGGAAGAAATGTAATGACCCGATAATCTCAACTCTCATGAATAGTACTTCCCAAGATGAATAGTGCTTCTCGAGACTCGAGTCACACTAAGCATACCGATGGGAAGTATTAATTACAAGAGAATTTTAGGCAAAGTTTGAAGCCAATTCAAAGTTGTTTGGATGGTTGAAAATGCTAATTAAGATTTTACAGTAGTGTCTTGTGAATAGTGCCACAGGCAAAGCTGAATCGTAAAATAAATAACAAGTTGCTCAAAATAATCTGAAAATATTACAACTTGATACTCAAATATTTTGAATAGTCCAATGGCTTTCGAATTGAAATTTTCTGAGTTCAATAACTATTTTTACCCAATAATCAAGATAGAAAACATGTTAATTTTTTTAGTTATTATCGAAATTTGGGCTTAAGTTTTTGAGAGGATTTAGGGCATGGATTTATGGAATTTTAGGGACAGGAAAAGAGGAAAATCGACTTTCCTATCGGTTATAATAATTTTTCAAAGGAAAGAAAATATTATATTTTGAAAAGTATAAAGAGGGAGAATTTACTCTCCTCCCTCACATACACAAAGCCATCCTCCTCTCCTCCTCCACTCCAATTTTTGCCACCCCTCTCCTCTCCCTTTCTTGTGTGGTTTCTTCCTCCACAGAGGGACCCACGTCACGAGGTTACACCTAAAACAACGAGCATTTTGAGATGAGTCCGTGGATGCTAAAATCGTTCGGAACAGCAGAGTATTTCGAGAGAAAAACTGAGGTAAATAGTAACTTTCTCTCTCTTGAGTTTTCTTTTTTCATAAATTTTATTTTTCATGGGTTCCTAAGATGTCGTAGAGCATGTATCTAAGCTCAAAATATTTTTTTGACTTCTAGATTATTTTATATTATTTATTAAAGTTCATACCCTTTTGTATTCATAGGCGAGATGACAACCCGAGCCTCCCAAGGCAAGGTGAAGACTTAGGTCAACTTTGGGGGTCCTGTACGACCTTGTTTGGTATGTGTAATCACTTTAGTTTGGCTAAATTATTCAATTAATGCATTATATGTTTTATGTCATATTTGTGATAAATGGCATTAAATGCTTAAAAATTGAAATAAATGTTATAAAAATAAATTATGATTTATAGCATGATATATACATGAAATATGATGTTTGGATGTGACCATAAGTGATAGAAATTACAAGTATGTTGATTTTATGCTTATAAGTGCATTATGTGAGATAAAAATTGAATATGCCATGTTGTGTACCGTATGCCTAGAAATATATGCATATGACTATTTTATGATTTGATACATGTATAATGGATGTAATGGGTACTAGAATGCCATGAAATAACTTGTTATACATATGTTTGCCATTATGCCTTTGTGAACCGTTATGTGCATTAATGAGTGTGCGGATGTGATTATCAATAAAAAGATGTCATGTATGCATGAACATCATGTGCTATTATGCTTTGAGTGGATTTTTGACATATAATAGGTATATATGTTTGGTACCTGCATGATGAGGCATGATATGATATATTGAAAGTAAATATGGAAAATGCCATGGAATGAACATTTTACATCAATATTTGTGTCTTCATGTGACATATTGAGATGTGAAGTATCTCGATGCCATTACACCTCAGGAAATGTAACCTATGAGTGCAATGGACATTAATAGGCCTAAGTTGGCCAAGTATACATGTTTAGGCCATGAAATGGTGCATTGAGGCCAATGATGATTTTAATGAAATATAATATTATGGACAGTGAAATTTGGTTCATTTGACATATAATGACATGTTTAAGGATGCTTGTATACTTAGATAACCTAGTTTTGATATGTTGATCAATCAACTAGGATTGTAGCAGCTACTAGCATACCTTCGGGTCAATTATTTATGTGTCGATAGGAATCAAAGCCTTCAAGCCTAAGATTTACTTGTTGACATGCATGAGAGTCTTCGGTCCTAAGATTATGTGCTATATGCATAAGAGCCTTCGGGCCTAAGATTTAGGTACTATGTGAATGAGAGCCTTTGGGCCTATGTTTACTTACTTATATGGTATAAGAGCCTTTAGGCTTAAGTTTATGTACCTATATTGTATGAGAGCCTTTAGGCCTATGTTAGGCATCTACGGATGTGAAGAGCCTTCAGGCCTAAGTTATGCATCTTCGAATGTGGAGAGCCTTCGGGCCTAAGTAATTCTATTATCCAATCTTGGTTAGTTGTCTTATGGATATGGGCATCGATTAAATGATTAAAATTACTTACAAAGGCATAAATTGAGATTGCATGTTAATTGGCATTAATGTGTGTTATGCGAACATAATGTGGTCAAATGACTCAAAATTGACCTTAATGTGTCTAAATAAGTTTATTGTCATTTCTATGACTATTATTGGTGATTATTTATGAATACTATTTTCGAACATTAACATGGATAGTTATGAGGTGCATAATGGCATTTATAATCAGAAAATAGGTATGTCAATATTCTTTGCCATATATGAGTTCGGTAAGGCATTTTTACAAGCTGTCATGATACAGTATGATATTTACTATACCTTATGGTATAAAATTGGCTATTACATGATATTTGTGATTTTGGCATATTTGTTGCTTAATGATTATGACCTTATGTAAGTAATACATTATGTCATTAATATGGTGGCTACTTGATGTTTATATAATGCCCTGGTAATTGTGCCATCAAATGCATTGTTTATGCTTGACATACAGACATTAGCATGCAAGACACCAAAATCACATGTTTGTGATATTAGCCCAAATATGGCTTATGTTGCATATAAGTCACCAAAAATACATGTTCTAATTTATTAAAAATGAAAATGGCTTGTATGCAAATATGGCATGCTAAACTAATCTTTTTACAAGTTACAGTGATTTCTCCACTAAACAAAAGCTTAGTGCATTGCTTGTTTATGATGCGTAGGTAACAAGGCAATAGATTAGAGCCAAAACTTCTGCATTCAAGAGACACGAATATAACCCCTACGTAGGTATTTTTGTACTTTATTTGTAATAGTAATGATGATGTAAATGTAATATCTATATAGTTAGTGTGCTCTTGTGATCTTAGAGGGATTGCATCTAATCTACATTTCGTAGTGGGGTTTTGTATTAAATATTTTAACTATGGTTTTTATTTTTTATTTATCACATGTTGTGTGATGATTATTGACTTTTCATGTGAGATTGTTGATTGTGGAGAGCTTGAGGCTCATTGTGTTTATGTTCAGTTTGAAGGGTCAGGATGACCTATGTGAGTTGGAGATGTATGTTTTGATGATATAGAAGTGTTTTCAAATAGGTAAAAATTTGGGAAAGTGTCCCAGTACAACTGTTATGTTGTTGGATTTTCAACACGATTACCTTATAAATACCTTAATTTATGTGCCAAAAGGTTTTCAATGTTTTATTTCATATTTGAGTCAAGAAATGTTTTCTTATATAAAAGTTTTAAATTTTAAGGCATTTTGGATAATGGAACTAGATATCATTTTGCTTATGCGCAACCCCCGTTTGGGTTCGATGTTTGGATCGGGTAGAGGGCACCACAAAACTCAAGTCACTATTCACTAGATATTAATGTAAAATAATTTATTTGTTCAGTGGCTAGTGTTTTTAATTTTATTTTTATCATTATTTTGCCCGTTGAAGTTTTATGACTAATACTCCCCTTTAGCTTTCTAAGTGTGACTTGATTACTTAGGAAATATTATTTATATCCCAAAAGACATTATTCATGTAATTGAGATTTTCGATCATTACAACACTGCTCGAGGTTGATGATCATTTCTTTTGTAATAATCTAAAATGAATAAGCATGCCCTATCACGTGGTGATGAAAAGGTGGAGAGTTATGCACTAATGATAGTTTATAAGCCTACCAATTTGGAAGCCCTAGTGCCTAGTGATGCTACCTTGCGCAAGCACAGCTGATGCTACTGCAATAATTGATAGACTTGCTTAAATAAGCCATGATAGTAGCTAATCCCCCTCTACCACTCACACCAGTATAGCCTCCACCATATTAGGCACTATAAAAAAACCTATTTAGAAAGAGTGAAGAAGATAGGGCCACTAGATTTTCCTATAGCATAGACTGATGATTTTGCCATAGTGTATTATTTGGTGGAGAAGACTATCAGGATCTTATTGTAGTCAAAATGTACACCAGAAGAGAACTTGATCTCTACCACTTCCTTATTACTAGAGGAGGCCTTTCACTAGTGGGAGATAGTGACATAATGTAAAACAACTATAGATTTGATATGGGATCTTTTTTTACAAGAATTAAACAAGAAGTATATTTCAAAAACCTACCTTGAGATGAAGAGGCAAGAGTTTTTAGATCTAAAATAGGGGTGGAGATCTATATCTAAGTTTGAAAAAGACTTTGCCAGACTGAGCAGATATGCAAAGTAATTTTTCCCCACATAGGAAAAAAATGTAAAAGGTTCAAAAAGAGCCTTAATATCAAGATCTAGATATAGATAACTATGTCAAAGATTTGTGAATTTGCTTCTTTGGTAGCTACTACTTACACGATGAAAGATATGTTAAAGGAAAGAAGGGAGACCTTCTAAAAGAAGAGGTCCTTTACCCAAGGATGGGCTAGTTTAGGTCTAGATATAGAAAAAAAATATAAGGGAAACCTAGCCCCAAAATAGTCGTAAAAACAATCTTAGACTCAAAGATCGAGCTAAGGATCCCAATTCAAGCTTAGGCAATAATAGCAAGCTACCAATACACCTATCTTTATAGTAAGGAGTGCACCAGTGATTTGTCAGACCTGTGAAAGGAGGCATGAATTAAAAAATGAAGCTGACGAGTGTTTTATATATAGATCAAAGGATCACTACTAGTGGGATTACCCTAAGAAATGGGGAGATACTTCTTAACTTTAAGCTTACTCACTAGTACCAGTGAGAAGTCAAAAGGAAAATAGAGGTAACAGAAAGGATAAAGTTAGTGCCAGTCAGAGGCTAAGATCTGAAGCTAGAGCTCTTGCACAGTAGTATGTAATCTAAGCTAGGAAAGAGGTAGAGATGTGATAGCAAGTACATTGAACTTATTTTAATTACTAGTTTTAGATTTGATAGACCTAGGATCCACACACTCATATATTTATACTGCATAAGCAAAAGATAGAGGGTTAGAATTAGAATATCATAGTTAGTAATCTAATTCACCAATATGTGATAGTTAATAAAGTATATAGGGATTATCCTCCAACTGTATAAAAATATGTATTCCCTATAGATCTCATTGAACTCCCATTCAAGGAGTTTGACCTTATCTTCAATATGGATTAGTTGTCTAAACATTGAGCCATGGTGAATTGCAAGGAAAAAAAAATTATGCTTAAGACAATAGATGGGAATGAGCTGATAGTGGTTACTAAATGGAATTCTTTATCTAATGCCATTTTAGCTATGACAGCTAAATAGTTTATACGAAAGAGGTGTGAAGCATATTTTTCTCATATGTTTATTACCACAAATCCTAAATTGAATCTTAACTAGGTACTAATGATATCAGAATTCACAAACATATTTTCAGCTAAATTATTGTGGTTGCCATCAAAGTGTGAGCTGAATTTTATGATTAAAGTGTATTCGGGTACAACACCTATATCCATAGCTCTATATCACATGGCACCTATAGAATTAAAGGTGCAACCATAGGATTTGTTTGATAAAGTCTTCATTAGACTGAGTGTCTCACCCTAGAGAGCACTAGCATTGTTTGTGAAATAAAAAGGATGGTTCATTTTGATTATGTGTTAATTATAGGGATTGAACGAGGTGACCATTATAGATGTTGATAAAGTTTTCAAAGAATGACTTGAGATCAAGATATCATCACTTAAAGATTAAGAGTATAATATCTCATGAATGATTTTCTTTATGAGATATGGACATTATGAATTCTTAGTAATGCCATTTAGGCTTACCAATGCCCCTATAGTGTTTATGGATTTGATGAATTAAATCTTCAAACCACTTTTAGATCAATTTATGGTGGTCACTATTGATCATATCTTGGTATATTCAAAGAATAAAAAAGAACATGAGAAGTATTTGAGGTTAGTTTTGTAGACATTAAGAGAGAAACAACTATATGCCACGTTGAGTAAATGTGAATTTAGTTTAAATGGAGTGGCATTTCTAGGACACATTACTTCAGTTGATGGCATTAGAGTGGATCCAAGTAAGATCAAAGTTGTGTTAAAGTGGAAACCTTAAAAGAGATTTGTCAAATGAATCTCTATGATTGCTGCTCTGATGACATATTTGTTATGGAAAGACGTGAAATTTGGGTGGCATGATAAATGTTAGGAAAGAGCTTTGGCAAACTAAAATCCATTCGAACCTTACTTGAGTCATGAAAGGATTTTGTTATCGTAAGTGATGCTTCCTATAATGGTCTCTAGTGTGTATAGATACAAGATGGAAGAGTGGTAGCATATGTAACTCGATAGCTAAAACCTTATGAAAGGAACTACCAAACATATGAATTAGAGTTAGTTGCAATTATCTTTGCACTGAAAGTCTAGAGGCACCACTTTTGTGCTAAGAAGTGATACATATATATAGATCATGAGAGTTTAAAGTATCTCCAAGCATAAAAAGAACTAAACCTAAGGCGAAGGCAATGGGTGGAATTGATAAAAGACTATAATTGTTTAGTCAATTACCATCTAGGAAATGCTAATGCGAGAGCTGATACATTGAGTTAAAAATTCATAGTAGCCTTAAAAGCAATGAATGTTAGGTTCCAGTAAATTAATTATAGAGCTGTCCTAGCTGAATTATGAGTAAAATGTAATTTAATCTAGCAAGTAAATGAGGCATAAACTCAGGATAATTATTAGACGTACATTATAAGCTAAGTCAAAGAGGTTGCAAAATATGAGATCAAGGCATATGGATGTCTAAATCATCATGATAGATTATGTGTACCTCATGTGGAGGAAATCAAAAAACAAATATTACAAGAGCCATGTGGTACTCCTTATGCAATTTATCATAGGAGCATGAAAATGTACCTTAATCTAAAACTATATTACTTATGGCCATGGATGAAATGAGATATGGCAAAGTATATAGTCCGACGCCTTACTTGTCAATAGGTGAAAGCTAAACATCAGGTTCCTTTTAAGCTACTCCACCCTATAACAATTCCAAAATGGGAATGGGAATGAGTTGTAATGGATTTTATGGTGGGACTACCCATGACTAGGAATAAATGTGATACTGTGTGGGTGATTATAGATTGATTGGCTAAGATAGCACACTTTATTCCTATTAGAATAAATTACTCCATAAGAAGGTTGGCACAGCTATACATAGATAAGATTGTGATATTACATGGTGTGCTACTCTCTATTATATTTTATCAAGATCTAAGGTTCACTTTAAGATTTTAGAAGAAGTTACAAAGTGCTCTAGTTAATCACTTCACATTCAGTATAACATTTCACTCATAAACTGATTGATAATCTTAAAGGGTTATTCAAGTGATTAAATATACCATAGTAACATTAATGTTAAGTTATTACAATCCTCATGTTTAAAAACTATTTGTATAAATTCTTGATGATATGTCGTTGAGTTATGCCATATAATTTAAAGGAAGCTAAAATTGCTATTTGTCCCTAGCAGATTTTACGTATGATAATAGCCATCAAATAGCTTAGGTATGGCACCGTATGAAGCACTATATTGTAAGAAGTGTAGAACTCCACTCTATGGGAATGTGATGGGTGAATGTAAACAAATGGGACCTAATTTTATCAAAGATGCAGAGGAGAAGGCTAAAATTATTAGAGAAAGATTACGAGCTACCACAAACCACCAAAAATCCTATGCAAACTAAAAATAGAAGGATATTGAATACAAGGTTAATGACAAGGTGTTCCTTAAGGTATCACTATGAAAGAAGATAGTACAATATGGCAAGAAGCACAACCTGAGCCCAAGGATCATTAGTCTATAAGAGATTAGAAAATGCATAGGGCTAATGCCTTACTTGTTGGCCTTACCTTTAAAATTGCAATACATTCATGATGTATTTTAGGTATCTATGCTATGATGATACTGATCTAATACTTCTTATGTGTTATCCATAAAGGAGATAGAGGTACAATGATATCTCACCTATGAGGAGGAACTAGTGTAGGTTATGGTGTGGGAGGTTATAAAGTTAAGAGACAAAACTATACCTCTAGTAAAAGTATTATGAAAACACCATAAATTCGAAGAAGCAACTTAAGAGAGTGAGGAGCAAATAAGATCATAGTACCACCATTTATTTGAATCAGGTAATATTGAGGACAAAATTATTTTAAGAGGTGAAGAAATGTAATACCCGTAATTTCCCAAGTTATCAATACTACTTCATAAATTATGAATATTGTTTCTTAAACCCTAGGTCACACTAATGTTACTGAATGAGAGTATTAATTATAAAATAATTATGGGTAAAATTTGGAATAAAATTAAAGTCATTTAAAGTGTTAAAAATACAAGTAATGTTTTCCCCCATAGTGTCCTAAGAATAGTAACTCAGTGGAAAATTTTTTTAGAAGTGCTCAGAATAAGTTGAAAATAGTAGCAATTGTATGCTTAAAAATTCTAAGCCAATAGCACTACATTTACATTTTTCTAAAATTGAAAAGTAATTTAATAGAATTAATTAAAGACATAAATGTTATTTTTAAATAGTTCCTCTTGGAATTAAATTATAATTTTCTCAGGATATTTAAAACACCTATTTTCCTAATTATTAGCACAAAGAGAGAACTAAAATGACATCTTGAACATGTAGAATAAATTTTTAAGGAGAATTAAGGTGAGAATTTATAATGGCCCTTAAATGTGTCACTTCTCTTTGATCTTGCCACCCTCCTACATTATATAAACACTAGTTTAAGTTCAAATTGAACTCAAGTTAGTCATCTTCTCCCTCTCCCTACCTGATGCCTTTACCATTTTCTCTTTCCCTTTATTTCTCTTCTTCCATCCACTTAATTCACCATAAATTTCATGATTTTATGATCCTAAATCAACATCCACCACATCTAAACACCTAATCTACCATTACTTTATCCTAGTTCATGCTACAAAGTAGGAATCCATACTTG